>BMAO01006430.1:0-16839 GCA_019973975.1 Trichonephila clavata
TATTAAGAATTTATGGCATATTCTCGAAAGTTGTTTAGCTAAGATGAATTGCATGACAACAGAACAAATGGTAAAAATTACTGTAGAAGTTTAGTTCCTCGATGATAGAGTCAAGAACATGTACTCTATACTAGAGTGGACAATGCCTAAACGTGTTCAAGAGGTCATTTCTGTTAAAAGAGGACGTACTTCGTTCTAATATAGAGATTTTTCCGTCTACTTAAGATATGTAATGATTAAAAGCTAAGGTTTCAGAAATTTAATTTATTATTATAATATATAAATTAGCAATTAATGTGACGACTGCATTATGCTTCGGTCGGTGATTGTGATTTGGTAGTCGGGATAAAAGTGATTGTTTTATGAATATGTTCCTTTCTTTGGACACCCTCTCACATCCGTGGGTTAGAGTTTGTGACAACCCTTTAAAGCAGTACTGAAACAAAAGGAAAAAAACCTTATAATATCATGACTCTAGCTATCACTTCTGGTCAAGTCTAACAAAATGTGATTAATCAATAAATGGTACTTTCCGTTTCGCCGGAGCAATCTCACCAAGTTGTCGATTATTGGCGACAACACAATATACATATAAAAATGTCAATAAATATTAGTTTTCTTTGGTTTTTCATCCATTTCTTATATATTATGAAAAAGTTACTGGTAAGAAAAGACCACGACTTGTTTTGTAAATGGGGCGATACAAGGTTACCAGTGGGAATATTCCGTTTGGCGTCAGTGTATCATTTTTGGCGACTTTATCTCTTACGCCGACGAAATGGGAAAATACCCAATAAATATTTCCGAAATTTAATTTTTTGGGAAACTATTTATTTCACAAAATATTTAAATATATACCTGTGTAGTGCTATGCATATGCATACACCTTAATCAGAAAATTTTTATATTTTGAAAATATATATACTTTTTAACGTAACCATGATACAAAAACCTCGAATCATAATAAAAATTCATCTTAGAAGGATTTACTCAAGATTATAGCTCAATTAAAACATTTGTTTCTTTCCACACTATAAAATTGAACTTACAAAAAAAACCCTGTATAGTCAGTCTTCAGATTCAATTTTTTGGATGATCCAGAGAATTTATAAGGAAGGAAAACTGTTTGTAGAAAGACGATAAACAGTTTCAATGTATTTCAAAGCTGCATTTCTACATTCTAAATATTTTTGAAAGACATAATTTCCTGAAACAAGTAAAAAGATTAACCTCCCGTGAAAAACGTTTTCCTTCTTTTGAAACAGGAATAAATTTCGCTTTTGCATAAACAGTTCTCTTGTCTTCCTCAATCTTATATGTCTTGAAGTAATAAAAGAAGACTGTGTGCTGGAAAGAACAGATTGGTGTTCTGCGTTTATCTACATCCTGTTGGTACATCAGCCAAGTTTTAATATAGTCTCGTCTTTGAATTGAATATATTCAGGCTTCGGAATGAAAGAACTGCTATACTTTTGATTCCCCAAAGTGTTTAAAAGACATATAATATATTCTTTTAACATAGATGTGCTTTAGATTGCTAGTAAACAATGCGTAAGATTGAATTTGAAGGCTCCCAGTGTTGATGTCCAACTATATGAGGAAATATTGCTTTCTAAAAATAGTATGAAGTATATAAAACTGCATACATATTCTTATGAAAAAAAATTAGCCTTTCTGTGTGTCAGAACGTTCGTTGTAGCACTGTAAATGCATAAGAAAGAATATTCATTTTAAAGCGAGTTATATATTTTAGGTTTATTACTGAGTAAGCGGTGCTGTTTGTAATGTAGATGAGAAGAAATTTTTTTTGAAAAAAAATAGTGCCAAAAATTTTACAGATATTCGATATATGTACACATGAATATAAAAGGCAACCGGTATATATATTATTAAAAGGCTATACAACAAATAATTACTTGTATAATAAGTTAATAACTCGTTTTATTTAAGAAAATGTTTGATACTTGATTTCGTAAAATAATAAAAAATTAAGGGGACACAATACGATTCCATTGACAAAAATCGGTTAAAAAATCAAATATAATTTTTTAAGCCTAAATTATTTTTTATATACTTTTCTCTAAATTCACAAAATTTGAAAGCTCTAAGAATAAAAACCGCAAAGTAGTGATGCCTTTTACGTTGATTTTTATTCACATTCCAATGGCACATCAAAGTTTTAAAGTGACTTATCTCAGATAGACAAAATAACTAGTTTGTCTTCATTTAAAATGCTAAAAATTTCTTTTGTTCCTAATACTTGGAAATGCTCTTAGCTTGTTGCTAATAGTACATTAAACAAAAATTGGTATGCATTTTTCAATCAAAGAAATACTTATTTTAAAAAAAAATAATTGAATTTAGAATTTAGTGATTTTTTAAGAAATTTTCAATAAGCATTCATAAAAGGAAATATTGAACGAATACCAATCATGTTATCACAAAAGCCCATACCAACTGTTTTTATACATAGTTTGATGTACTTCTAAATCAAATTTCATACATGTACGTCAATTTTTATAGGTTTGAGTAGCATTTTAAAATCACTTCATAAGTTTATCCTTAAAAAACTAAATTGCTAGATTTGTATAAAATTTTGAGCACAACATCTGCTTTACATCAAACATACACATAGGAGCCAACCAAAAATTTTTTTGAATATCGTTAAATTAAGTCTTTCAACTTTTAAGTCAAATTTCACTTCACAAAAGTCGATCCAAAAATCGATTTTTCAATTTTGATTGAAAAATAAAATACCACTCTTTTTCTTTCTACTGCAATTTAAATTTTTGTTCTAGTTGAATTAGAAGTATTTTTAATATTTTTTTAAAAATTTGTTTACATCCGTCAAACCCAAAACCAGCTGATTGCCACGCCCCTTTCATTTCAAAACAAAAGACACTTGCTACTTTTCAGCCTCATCAAATATTTTAAATTGATTAAAAGGATTTATTGTGATCCGTAACTTGTTCAGGAAAGAAGTGAAGTGAATAATTGTAGCTGTTTGTTTACTTTCTGGAATCTCGCGTGTTGTTTTTTACCTCTTCAAATATTTTACGAATTTCTGCTATTGGAAACATTGTTTCTATCAAAACCTTTTTTAACATGTTTATGTTTAATAATAAAACGTTTAAAAAATGAAAGTTTGGAAACAAAAGTACAAAAACCCAAACTTTCCAGAAATTAAATGCGTCATAAGTCAGAATAATGAATTCAAATTATACATGAATAATTCAACTTTAAAAGCTAAGTTAGGTAAGTCAAATAAAGAGTATGTTTCCTTTTAGATTCATTTGAAAGTTTTTTTTGAAATAATGAACATTCTACTGTTTTCTTGTGCTTTGAAACCACATTTATTATAAATAAAATGTAAAAAACAAGGTATTAACATAAATTTTGGTCACCAAATCCAAAGTTTGGTTCTAAAGTTGTTGACATGTTGTGACTTTTGTGATGTTATTCAAACATTTCTTAATACCAGGTTTACTAAAACAGTAGTTAATCAAAAAAGATACAAAATTATATGAAGTAAACACTGGGCTTTCATATGCTGGGCTTTTTTATTTTTATTGGAAAAGAGAAGCAACTGCGAAAATATTTTGTTGAGTTATGAATTGTCACGTCCACCAAAGTGGTTTTACGATTTCATGCATGGCATTAAATAACACGACACAGAAAGTAGCCAGTCTATGGTATTATATATATATCTGCTGTCGAAATAATATCATTTAATAATGCAAGTCCTATTGTACCGGTGTTTGTCTATGGCATTTGGCAAAAAAGGGGTCATGTTTCTCTGAATGGTATTACATCAGTGAGTGTGAACACTGGGAAAGTTGTTGATGCCGAAAAACTATAGAGGAAATACTCAAGTAATTTTAACGACAATGTACATAACATTGAGTGTTCGGCAGATTACTTCGGAAGTAGTAGGGGGATGAAAGTTGAAGGTGCGCTTTGTATTTTCCATTGCTCAGAGGCACGGCACAATTTACGATACACAAATTACGATTTACTAATTGCGACAAAATATTTGGGTGATGAGGACTTTAAAGCATACAAAGCAGTTTTAGAATCTTAACCTTAGAAAGATGTCAACATTAAAACATTAGAATGTGTTGGTCATGTTGAGAAAAGGATGGGGACATGACAGGGCATTAAAATCAAAATTTAAAGGCAAAAATCTTGTGGACAAAAAATCTCTAGGAGGTCGTTATAGATTAACAGATGCAGTAATAGACAAATTGTAAAGATACTATGTTTCGTGTGGCTATTTGAAGCAACTCAGAAAACTTGTCAGTCATGATGCAAACTATTTGGGCTATATTTTTTTCATAAACTCTCCACAGATTTGAAAATACGACACGGCTTATGCCTCATGGGAGGTGATTCGTGGTGTGAATATAATAGGTTCATACTGAAAGGTGACACATATAAGCTTAACACAACTCACCTATTGCAATTAGCAATTGCATTAAAAAAGTATTTAGAGATTTCTCTAGTCTTGAACTTTTATTTACGTGCTTTCACGGTAAAACTTAAAATTTCAATGAAACCTTAAATTGTATTTGATTTATAGTTCCAAAAACTGTATTTATACAATTAGGAACTTTAAAAACTATAGTATTTGAAGCTACATTTTTATATAATCAAGGTTTCATTACCAAATTAAAAGTTTTAGATATATTAAACATTCAAACCCTGGATTTTACAAATGTCGAGCGTTGGAAGAAGTAAATCATGCGCATATTAAGAAAGCAAAATAGGCAGTTTTACAATGAACCAAAGAAGCTAGAACTAAAAACAAACAATTAAAATGTAGACAAGAAGATGATCTTGCATATGATACCAGAAATCCAAGTTGTGGTTCTGGTACATATTAGTTAATAGTAAATTTTTACTTTAAATCACTATTTCTCAAAAGTGTAAATTTCAACACAAAAGGAACATTTTTGAAAAATCTACTTAATTTATAGCTTTGAAACTTTGCACATATGTTAACACTATACAAATAAATATTTTAATGAGAGATTTTGTCAAAAGAATTATTCAAAAAAATTTTATGGATTAAGATGTACAAGAATTTTCTTCGTTTTAATAATTTTGACGTGTTACTCCACATATGAATTTTTAAAAAAAAAACTAATCAAAATTTTGAAAAATGCTCTCATTAAAATAATAAAAACTATACAATAAATCTACACAAAAAAATTCATGACTGTACAACTTGTCAGTTTTTCAAAAATGTTCCTTAAATTTGGTCATTTTTAACATTACGGAGATAGGGAAAAGGCTGCGTGAAGTGACCCCCTTAAAAACTTTTTTGTGTAAATCGTACATTTTCCTCTTAACATAGCATTATTTCACGGAGCATTGTTTTTGTGAAGCAGCCCTTTTTTCTTTTGCATTTTTTTTTTTGTTTTAACATTTATAAACCCCGTGCACCACGCAATGTATAACACGGGGGTATACAACACAGACAGAAGAAAGGATTACAACACAAACATCAATGCCTTCTCCGGGATTCGAACCCAGTCCCTATGGCACCGCAGTCAGCTTCACTGACCACTATACCGGATGGGCGGCTTTTTTTGCATTTGAGATCGTTTTTTTTTTCTCTATTTTTCATTCAATTGATCCAATGACGACTGTGATATTCACTGTTATTTGTTTTTTCCATGGTAACTAATAAACAATGTTCCATTTGCATCCCAAAATACGGACGCAATAATCTTGCCAGCTGACGTTTGAGGTTTTTTCGCTTTGGACGGCTTTTACCGGCTGCTGTTTTATCCATTTTCGCTTACCTACATAAAAATTCCGGTTTATTTCGCTTAACGAGTTCCAAACAATGCTCTGAATCGTCAGTGTGTTATTTTTTACTATCGACAGTGAGCAAACGCGGCACCCACTTTGAACACAGCAATGATCATGCAAAGTAGTCATTACACTGCCTTCTGATACCTTTAAATCCTCTGCTATCTGACTCTACTTCAATTTACAATCGACTAAAACAATTTTATGAACTTTTTTTTTATGCTTTCTGCAACAAATGTAGAATTTGGGCAACTTTAACGTTCAGCGTCGTTTTTGTCTGTTTGACCACGCTTTAAATCTGAGCACCATCTCTTAACCATTGTTTAAAATGGACCAGAGCCCGGATAAAACTTATCAAGCCTTTTTTTGCTTGTGAACAGCGTTTTTTACCATCAAAAAGCAATATTTAAATAACACACGAAATTCTTTTTCATTTATGTTTTCTAAGCAAACAAAAGTTTCTTCACTAAAACCACTGTAACTTCAACTAAACGAGATATTATCACAATATTTCGACATGTGCCGTTTGAAAATTAGTACTACTAGGAAAGTTAGAAGGTAGCGCCATCTATATGTTAGGCCCGGGATTTATTGAGTAATGTGTTATCATGTTAAAGAGTCTCCTTCACTCCAACAACTACAAAGGAAAACGAATGACACGTTGTCTACTACCCCTCATTCTATATTGGATAGTAGAGCTGTTGCAAAAACCTTTGAAAGAGAAAATGCAAAAATTCCTTAATTTTCTGATTTTTACTCGTAAATATTTTGAATTAAATATATTTCGGTATTAAAAAGAAGTTAGAAATATTTCAAAAAGCACAATTTAAATAAGTCACCATTTTCCCTGTTTCAAAACATTTCGTTTATCCACAGAAAAACCAATAAAATCAAAATAGCACGAACTATAAATTTGCTATCCCAAGTATTCTGCAGTAGAATTATCTCTTTGAGCGGGTTTTATGTTTCATTACTAATAACCAGTTGGCAAAAGTATTTTTGCATTTTTGAAAAACCAATGTATTCTACTTGTTATGAAGAATTTTACATAATTGCTCTATATAAAATTTTTGGATGATGTCACAGAATTTTATGAATTATAGACATAGTACACCGAATTTTAACTTAGCTTGTGAAGAGTATGCAATTATTTTATAATTGATGAGAATATTTACAGCCATTTAAACATTTTTAAATAGTCTTAGAATAAATTTAGTAATCACTGTTCCGAATATTTTTAACACCATAAAACCAGCATTTATGGAAAAGAAACTACTTTCAACAATCATAACATGCATAATAAACAGAGAACCATTGATTTTCATAATAACAAAATTATACAATACAATAAAACTATTTTAACTATAAGTGAACTTTTTTTTGCAGAAAATTGAGAGTAGCTTTAAATTAAGATTTAAAACAAGTAAAAATTTTAAACGTAAAATTTGTATCATTTAAAACAAAGATAAGTATATTAATGATTTTAAATTTAATCTAAACAGATGTTATTTTCCAGCGTATTACGCGTGCGCACTTACATCAAACTATAATTTTTAATTTTTAGGTACCATCGCCATATAACCTGCACCAATGTTATATAGAAGAAACCCCAAACGTACATGTGTAGACCTCTTTTTTTCTTAAGTCTAGATATAGTGTGCGAGTGGATAGTAAAGATACAAGGGGTGATCAAATGAAAATGTACGAAACGACATAAAAATGAAACAGTTAAATATTTGCATATTCCGCCAAGGGAGAATGTAGCGAGTCATCTCGGGATGCCATTGGAGACTCTGACTGGGATCGGATCATGCGCGGGTGCCCGCATGCGCAGGAGAGAGCAAAGGCTCTTATAAAAAGCGGCGTCCAAATGATGCGAGCACAGAAAAAGCATTAACTTCGATGTGTACTGTGAGACACTCCGACGCCTACGCAGATCCATCAAGAACTAAAGACCGGGGCTGCTCACGGAGGGTGTCGTTCTGCTCCATGATAACGCGCGTCCACACGTCTCCAGAGTCACACAAATGGAACTGGACAAGTTCCAATGGGAGACGTTGGACCATCCGTCCTACAGTCCGGACATGTCACCCTGCGATTTCCATGTGTTTGGTCCACTGAAGAAACACCTGAAAGGAAAGCACTTCAACTCGGACGACGTACTCAAGGACACTGTGAAGGACTGGGTCTCGTCACAGCCCCAGGAATTCTGGGAACAAGGAATCCTGCGGCTTGTTCATCAGTGGGATCGTTGTGCTCAGGCCTATGGTGTATATTTTGAATAAAGTCTATATTTATACCCACCGTGTCGTTTCGTACCTTTTCATTTGATCACCCCTTGTATATATGGAATGAAATTAACCTGGCATAATTCAAAAGTCATTTAAAAAAATGAATATATCTTTCAATCTAAATGGAACGGAAGCTGAGGAGGATGAATTTGAATTAAATGATGTACCTCAAGATGTAACAAAAGACGAATATGATGGATTTTTCACGTAATTCAATAATGAAGGTTCATAAATTATGTCATTTCTTTTAAATGAATAGAATTTAGTTACATATAGGAATATAATTGTTTTATGTTCATATCTTTATTTTTAAAGCTATCGTTTTTTTTTTTTTAATCCGGCATATAACGCGCCTTCGTAAATTTCGATTTTTTTCTTTCGTGTTAAAAGTGCAGGTTATACTTCGGATTGTACGGTAACTGAATCGCATGTATATTTTTCAATTCCTACTATTAGCTTACACTCTCCATATATATATATATATATATATATATATATATATATATGGAAGAAATTTATGAAATATATTAAATAAAATAAAGAACATAACAAGAAATAACTTAATAAAAACATAAAGAGCAAATCAAAAGAAGATATAAAAATGAAATGCAAATAAGAATCTAGCGAGCCAAAAATCAATTTCGGACTTAGGACCGAATAAGTTGGGTTAAACTAGTTTGAAGACGCCAACATTCCCCCTGTGCTACTCGGTAGGAAAAACCAAAATAAAATAAATAGAAATAGAAAGTATAGAAATTCCACGTATAAAAAATTCAAAGTATAAAAAACCCAAAGTATAAAAAATCTCACAGAAAGTATGAAAGAACAACGTACTACAGCAAAAAAAATCTCCCAAAATGTTTAAGCAGAAAAAAATTAAAAGAATTACCTAATACAAGGATTCTTCAACAAAAGATTCCTCAAAAGTTTCGCTCACAGAGCTTTTTCCAGGAGATCCAACGGTCTTGAAACCAAATGAAAGCTATTATTCGTTGTGATATATATATATATATATATAACTTGTTCAAATAATTTTTTTAACTTGTAGTGGATGACACTTGATGTTAATACATAGTTTTCAAATATTAATTCATTAATTAAATTAAATTAAATTAATCAAAGTCTTTTGACGCCAATTTAGATTTGTCTCCATTGTTGTAACAATGTAACTGTTAAAAAATGACAAAAGTTGGAGTCTAAAACCGGATTTTAAGCCAGCCAAACCGTGTGTGCATTGTTTCAACAAAGCAGTCAAATCATGCTCTTTTTTCCATTCCTACCATTATATAGTTCCTTTTCTCCCTGTGTATATATATATATATATATTAGTTTCGATTCTTGTTACTTTTTTAGATACGCAGATGACTTAATTATCTTTAGTAATATAGTAAATTATGTTCCTAGTTTTAAATATTATCCCCAATATCTGAAATTATTAAAAACCAATTATAATAATGACTCTGCAAACTTTTTAGACCTACAGTTAATTGTTAAGAATCATATACTAATTAGTAATATTTTTGATAAAAGAGACTCTTTTGATTTTAACATTATTAAAATGCCTTTTTGGGGAAGTAATATAGATCTATTAATTTTTAGAAATATTATCTTTAATTTTATAAAAAGAAACAACGATTTAGTCACAGATAATGATGTTAAGCAAAATAATTTTAAGCTATTCTGCAATAATTGCTTGAAATACAACTATCAAAGCAAATTTATTTTTAAATATATTTCTAAGTTATCTCTCTAATTCTCTTTTTTAATGTTTAAGTAGTATTCTTTGTTTTTCCTCTTTCTGTTTTTTTATTATTTTCAATTTGTTTTTGTGTGCTTTGTTTAATTACAAAAAAAACTATCCAGGTGGCACCACTAATTTTTGTTTCTGGTTCTACCAATTTAACACGTCATTTTTAACGGTCATTTAGCGTGGTTGCTCTTGTACGTACAGATCTTTTTTTCGCTCTCCTGTCAATTGCATTGTTTCATGTAAGTTTTTGCTTTATTTTTCCTTTTCAAAATTATTTTTATTTGTAGTTTGTAAAGATTCATTTCCTTTCATATTTTCTATTATTTTTTATTATTTTTATTTTATTTTTCTGTTGATTGCAAATTACACGTGGTTGGTTTTAGGCCTAACTTTTCAATATGGTTATGTTTTGCTATTATGTCGAAAATTTCTGCTGAACGGGGAAGGTTGGATCAATAAAATATATTTAACCCTAATTTTGCTGGTCCTAATTCAGCAACAGCTTTAGAAATTATAATAGGTCTTCATTTTAGTCTATTGACTCTTCTGGTTTCTTACATTTTAAAGTTCTAATTCTGTTTCATGTTGTACAGACGCTTAGTTAATTCTTGTGCAATAGAATTTTCGATCATTTTTTAAAGTTGTGTTTCTTGAAATCTGGTTTAAATCTTCTAGCTTTGTTAGTGATATAATTTTATATTATCAATTTTATTATGCTATGTATATTTTTTTTCATTTTATGTTACTATATACATATGAAATTAGACGATTTTGGCGAAGTATCTTGTAGCGTGGCCGGTGTTGGTTTTGTATATGTAGAATTCCTGAGGGGTATTTATGGTTGTTGTGTCTCGATAGAAAACTTCTTCACTTTTAGTTTCAATCTTCTTCTATTTATAATCACCAATATGTAAAATGCAATCATATTTAAAATAATTTATGAATGTTAAACCTATAAAGCAGGAGTAACACTTAGCAGCCCCGTGGACACATTGTTGACAAACAGACAAAGCAAAAAAAGAGAGAGCAACCGACTGCTCTGAGCTTTTAAACTAGCTGGGGAGGTCGTACGACTCCTTTGTAACAGGAGTCGTGATTGGTTGCAAATGCGCGCGAATTAGAAACTTATCAAAGAATTAGAAAATAGTCCCGTACCAAAGAATTAGAAAATAATTTCATGGAGTAAAGTTAAAGAGTGCTAGAAGAAGTCATTACAAATATAATATATGTATATATATATATATATATATATATATATATAAGGACCACGGTAGCCTAGTGGCCAATGTAACGGACTCATGACCTTGAGTTCGAGCCGAATGAGGTTGAAGACCTGCCTTGTAGGGGAGCGAAACACATTAAATCTATCGAGAGCTCAAACGTCCTTCCGTTGGTGTGGTAGTTAGGAGAGGGGTGCCAACTCAGGTGCCGTCCTCGTCACTTGACCATTGTTCAAAATTACAAGGTCCGTCGCCAAAAGCCCTCGTGTCGCTAAATAGGGCGACGTTAATATTCACTCACTTATATATATATCTTGTTCAAATTTTCAGTTGTTTATAAAATATTTTCTATTCATCCATTTAAAATAGGAATTAACTTTTTTTTTTTAGATTACTTGTTAAATGTGAAATTTATCATACTAAATATATTGGTCAAGTTCCTAATAAGATTCACATAAGAATTATTTTCTTTTCAGGAGTATTAAACACATTGAGATATATTTAAAATACTTCAATGTGCACTACTTTCAGAATGTTGAATTTTTTAATATGAAGGTGCAAAGAGTAGGTTAAAGAGTGAAAAAATTACTTCTTTAAGGCGATATGGTACCATCTTCACATATATATATTTTTAATTTTTAATATTTGCTATACAGTTTTAATTGTATTTTATAAAGGCTATATTTAATAATAATTCAATACAAAATATTTTAAATTTGTTTCAAAATGTTTGTAATATTTAAATTTTTTGAACTTTTTTTTAACATTTTTTAAATTTTTAAAGCTTTTTAAGGGGATGGTGGACTTTAAAATTGGCGAAAATCATCCAAAATATGGAAAAAAACTTTTATGTGAATTATGATTTTGGTGAGTTTACTGAACCATATGCAAGAAACCGCATGTGTCTAAGTAAATTTATTAAAAAGTTATAAGCATTTAAAAAAATTTTAATGGACCCAAAATGTAAACAAAAGTTTGAGCAAAGGTCGTCACAATTTTCTTTGAGGTTTTTTTTAAATATTACAATTAATATTTTTGTGTTTTATTAGCTGCAAACTTTAACTGCAACCTTTAACTGCTTTCTTCGCTGTTTGTTTACTTCTGTTTGTTTTCAAATTCCGAAGTATTGCTTTTTTTTAAAAGTTGCCTATTAGTGATTACCGTCTGTTTCCTTGAAAATTTATCTCGGCGAAATTAATTTTTGCATTTAAAAGCCACAAACAAGCTTTTAAAAACATATAAATTGTTTTGTATTTGTTAACAATGGATGCTATTTCTAGGCGTTATAGAAAACCAAAAGGTAGACCATCAAAAAGAAGGAGTTTGTGTGCATCCAAAATTCAGAAAAGATGGGGAAAAAATCACATTCAAATCGATTCTGATAGTACTTTGTGTCCTGAAAACTCTGGTGCTATGCATGCTGAAAACTCACTTATTATGCATATTGAAAACTCTATTAGCAATGATGGTTCACATTCTGGTGAAAAAGAACAATATTTTAATGCAAGTGCAACAAATTTCAGATGTTTCCTTCTCCATCTACATCAACTTTTTGTGCTAGTGAAAAAAGTTCATATGTTTTGATGAATAATGATATGTGGTCTTCCCTTTTATGTAACATAAAATGTGATGAATGTGATATGTGCACATTGGATGTTGAATGTAATGGTGCTTATGGTTTTTCTACAAAAATAGAACTAAAATGTAGAAACTGCAAAAAGTTATTCAATTCTGTGTTCTCTAGCCCTCGAGATGATGCCAGCAAATGTTTCGAGGCAAATAAAAAGCTCGTTGAAGCTTTTCTTAAAATTGGGAAAGGCCATGCAGCATTAGAACTTTTCTCTATGGCTATTGGCATTCATGCAATGGATAAGAAAACATTCTCAAAATGTATGCACAAATTGTATGAAGAAAAGTGCAGTTTCAAAGAGGACATTCTTGAAATTTCCCGAAAAGTTGTCCGAAAACACCACGAAGATTTACTCGACACTTCAAATGGTTTTATAGACATCACCGTTTCATACGATGGAACATGGCAGAAACGTGGACATTCTTCATTGTATGGTATAGGAATTGTCATCGACATTTTGACTGGGCTCATTATTGATTATGAAATCCTTTCTAAATATTGCCCAGAATGCACTACCGCCAAAAGGGATCTTGGAGAAAATAGTGCTGAATACTCCATATGGTACAAATCACATGAAGCAGAATGCAGCGAAAATTATGTTGGATCATCAAATGCAATGGAGGTTAAAGCTGCTGAATTTTTATGGAAAAGATCCATTAAAAATTGTGGTATGCGATACGTGAGCATCTTGTCAGATGGTGATGCTAAAACCTATCAACATTTATCATCATTAAATGTGTATGGTGACTCCGTAAAAATTGTAAAAGAAGAATGTATCAACCATGTGGCAAAAAGGCTTGGCACAGGACTTCGCAAAAAAATTTCAGAGTGGCGGAGTAAAGGTGTTACTATTGGTGGACGGAAAGAAGGTAGCCTCAAAGAAAACACCATAGTGAAGCTGACTAACTTTTATAGAAAAGCTATAAAAGAAAATGCACCTGATGTACAGAAAATGAAAGGTGCAATTTTAGCTTCATTATTTCATTGCTCATCGACAGATAAAGCACCTAAACATAGTAAATGCCCTACCGGTTCAACATCATGGTGTTTTTACCAGAGGCATTGGCTAAAAATGAAAATCCTGTGTCCATTCACTCATGAAAACCAAGCTGTCAGAAGAAGTTCTGGAAAAAATACTTCCAGTTTATCAAAGGCTAGCGAACAATGAGTTATTAGAACGATGCAGTTCTTCAAAACTCAGAATGCAAACGAAAGTATTCACAGTGTCATTTGGAAAAACTGCCCAAAAGAAACTTTTGTTTCTAAAAAGCGACTCGAGATGAGTGTAATATCTGCCATAAGTGGATATAATTTTGGCTGTTTTAATAGTTAACAATTGAACACAATGAGTTAAGTGCAGTATCTGTGGCTATTTCCCATAAACGTGATAAACGACGCTTAGCTCAGAGTAAAAAAAAAATTCTAATGATTGGGAAAAAAAAGAATTAGTAATAAATTGGCTAAATTATCTAAAATTACAAAGAACATTAAAAAGAAGGTGAGACATATGGTCCTGGGAAATTGTAGTTATTTTTCTATTGAATTTATACTGATTTGTACTAAAGTTGAAAATATTCTACCGAAAAACTATCATGTGAAACTATTTCATACTATTGACAATTTTTTTTCTCTCATCAAATTATGCTTGTAAATTAATAACATATTATAAATATGTCTGCTATTAAATAAAATGGATGCTAAATAGTATCAGAACAACAAGTACAAAAGGTAAGTGGAAAAACATTTTTAAAATTACATTTTCTCAAACTTTGTTTTCTCAGATTTACGTGCTTTTAAAATGTTCCCTGCGTCTCAATTTTTGAGCAAATTGGTTGAAATTTCTTGTGAAGAATACTGATAAGTACATAAATAAATCTGGGTATCCATTTTAAATTTTGATTGCATTTAGATAGTTAAATTTCATTTTTAGCGTAAGAAATGTGATATTTTACAGAAAATTAAGTAAAAAGGAACAAAAACCTTTCTAAAAAATTAACCGGTGCATGAAATTGTTAAATAATACCCAGTTATGTGTAACGTGTACTAATAAACATTAATAATGTTAGACGAAGCTAAAAATAAAAAATTGGAACGCATGGAACGTTTTAAAAAATTTAAAAATTATTTATTTTTTTAAATTTAAAAAAAAAAATTTAAGTTGAAAATTTTTTTTAAAGATATATTTAAGTTAATTGTATTTTAGTGTATATGCTCATAAATTTTCATTACTCTTAATTAATAATTAAAAAAAAGTTTTTGAAAGTCCACTGTCCCTTAAATATATTTCTTTTTTTTTTCAAATTTTTTTTCCAAGTACCTTATAATACACTACATAAAACTGTGCATGGTTTTTTTCTGCTGTTGCTCTTTAATTTTTTAATAATTTTTGTATTGTTAAAATTCCAAAAATTCTAAAAAAAAAACACATTAATTTTGTTTTTGAAATTTTTAAAAAACGTATTTAATATGTTACAACTAATTCCATGCACAGTTTTACAAAACATACATTTCAGAACATGTAAAAAAAATTTCAAATCCATACTTCAATTATCAAAAAAGCCTTAGGGTTTTGAAGAATAGAACATGTACAAAGATTTAACATGGAGAAAAATGAGTTTGAAGTTTTCATTCCCTGAATAGTATGATATAATATTCATCGAATAGCCTGAAACTTTTATGAAATGTTAATTAGCTTATTTAAAACTGCTTACCATAAGAAATTGCAAAAATGTAGAACAATTAAACAGTGTACTGGTATGATGAATATATAGAAGAAAACGATTGAAAAATCAAAAATTCACATAAAACTTTATCTTAATAATTATAAAAATAAATAAATACATACACTTCAGAGCTAATTCCATGCTCAGTTTGATGACTCAAATAATGCACAACATGTACAAAAGTTGTTTATGCCTTTATTTTTATTTCCATGATTTTTAAAAGCCGTCGCATGTTAAATATTGCACACGAATGAAAGCAAAATCAAATTACAATTTATAGGTAAAATGCATCAAAATTTAAGAGCTGCATCTGTACATTTGCTTAAATAAATATCTTAAGATATTTTAATAATAATAGTGTTGAATTTCACACACATGGGATATATATATATATATATATATATATAATATGTATATCACCAAAAACAAATATATAAAAGTGGGAGAGATTTAGTATTCTTGCGAATTAGATTTTTAATTATGTGAGTAATCAAAATGAGATTTAATATTTTTCTTTAGGAGAATCCGTTTTGAAGTTTGAATTTCATTCATTATAATATCATAAAAAGCACGCACAACTTTTAAATCTTTACCAAATCCATTTGCTCTCCAATAAACTATACACAAACTAGAACTTTTGGATGAATTGCACAATTCTTTCTTGAAATAATTTGTTACTGCATATATAATTCTACATATGTCCGTCTCATTTACGCTAGGTGGAAAATTAATTAATTCATTTTTATCAGGCTCTTTTCTAGCAAATTATCTGAAATGTGGGCGTGGTAATTGCTGTCCAGCATCAAATATTGCTCCATAACTTGATAAAAAAATGCAGGTAAAGCTTTGAAATTTTGCAAGAATGTTTATAAAGATTTGAGGTATCAAATAAGCTAATAAAAATTTCGATAGTTGGAGGATTTTTTGGGTACCCTATCGCCTTACAATTGTTAATAAGCTGTATCCATATGTCCTTAAAAATGTAATGTATTATAATAAAACTTCATAATAAATTAGCTTAAAAAAGATAAATGCATATTTTTTAACAACAGTAGTAATAATGTTAATGAAGTTTAAGGTATGCCAAAAAACAAAACACCACAAGAGGAAATATAAAGACAAAAAAATAACTTGATAGTTAAAATTATTGAAACAGTAAGTAATTCTTAGATTGTATATGTATGTATGAATTCGTGTGTGTATATATATACACATATAACTTTAATTGAAACTTTCACTAAGCAATATATTTGTTGTGTCTATAGCTCGGATTTATTACTCTGCTGGTAACCGCTACAATTATGTTGCCTTTGTAAGATTAACATAATAATATGAACTCATAATGTAAGTACATTTCACCTGGTATCATCTGCAAAATATTAGGGGAAAAATCATTTTACCTTAAAAT
>BMAO01006431.1:0-35086 GCA_019973975.1 Trichonephila clavata
AAAAAAATGAAAGAAAACATTAATTAAAATACTGATGCTGCAGTTTAATAAGGCGTGTGGTCACCTCTGACAGCCAGGCACGCTGCACAGCGATTTACCATACTTGCTATGAGATGATGAATGAGTTGTGGCTCAATCGGTTCCAAGCTTCTTGCAAAGCTCTCTTCAGTTCTGTAATGGAGCTTGGTGGGTGCGAAAGGGCTGCAATTTGTCTCCCAAGCATATCCCATACATGCCCGATAGGATTTAAATCAGGGGAATTCGCAGGCCACGACATGCGCTGGATGTTTTCCGTTTCAAGGAAGTCATCAATCAGCACCGCTCGGTGACATGGCGCATGATCATACATGAATATGAAGTCAGGACCGACAGCACCTCGAAACAAGCGAACATAAGGCTCAAGAACTTCGTCTCTACATCTTTGAGCAGTCATAGACCCCGTGTCAAAGAAATGGAGGTCTGAGCGGCTGTCCATCATGATGCCTGCCCATACCATTACTCCCCTTGATGGAAAATAGTGTATTTCCGTTAAGTTCTTGGTTCAAAACGTGTTCCACGTTCTCTCCATATCGTTACCCGCAGAGAATCACTATCAGACTAAACCGGGACTCGTCACTGAACATCACATTGGCCCACTCTCCCACACTCCAATGTTGATATTTCAAACTTCAGTTCAAACGAGCGCGTTTTTGCGCAGACGTGAGTGGAATGCAAACTGCTGGTCTTCTGGCATACAGGCCAGCATGATTGAGTCTCCTGTAAACAGTTTGTCTCGAAATTCGTATTCCTGTGGCGACTGTGAGCGCCGAACCCAGTGCTCTGGCAATACTGCCCCTCTGACGTCGCGCACTTATTACCAGATATCGGTCTTGGCGAGGGGTTGTGACTCTTGTTCGACCTGATACTGGTTGTCGGGTAACATCTCCCGTTCTTTGAAACCTCTGCCACAGTCTTGAGATCACAGACTGGTCCACATTCAGAATTCGAGACCTGGTTTGTGATCGTGAGGATTCCAGTATTCCAACGATTCTTCCTATTGTAAACATGTCCAATTGGCGACTTTGTGCCATCATTCACCTTGTTTGATGGTTAACAACGTTCTTTGCACAGAGTTGCGCGAAACTTGTCTGAACTGCCTATGCTGCGTGAATCGGTTTCTCCGCGTTCAGACATGTGCCGGTGTTTCGCGCAGGACGTAGTCGACTGAAAGGTTTTGCATAAACCCACTGATTTTTCTTCCCCCAATTTATATCCGCAAAAATTTGGAATAATTTTACGAATATTTACTCCATGTTTTTTGCATTTTATGGTTTATGCTTAACTTTTGGACACCAGTGTGTATATATATATACATATCCCATTTTATTTATGTACACTTTTTCAGTACTTTTCCTGTTCGCAGGCGCAAGCGATGAAGTCGCCAAAAATAATACAACTGAATCAGAAGGAATATTCCCGCTGGTAACTTTTTGCCAGTACATTTTCAAAACAAGTTGCGGTCTTTTCTTATCAGTAACATCTTTTTCATAATTCTTATAAAATATATGAAAAATCAATGAGAACAAACCTTTTTACACTTTTTATGTGTATATTGTGTGTTGTCGCCAATAACGCCAACTTGGCGATATTTATGCCCGCGAAACGGAAACGCACCTTTTTTTCTCTCATAATATTTAAAACAAAATGATAATTTAAATTTTTAAAATGTTTATTTCTTTTTAAAAAAATTTATAATGTAAAACAGCGAACATTAACTAAGCTGTGATTAAATAAAGCTACAAAACAGCCTAGGTGTAATTAAATACTCTATGCTTTTAAAAATTATCCCTTTATACAACCTTTTTAATTCAAAAGGAAACACATATATATTGATTAAACTTAATGAAATACATAAATATATATGTTTTTTATCCCCAGATTTTTCACAATGCTTCTTTACTTTTCCCATATAATTAGAAATAAAATTTTTATTACAAGAAAGAGCAAACAAATTTTATTCAATTTGATTTGTGCTACAGTTGTTATAATTCCTAAATCCTTAATTCCATTGTTCAGTTAGACTATTGTATCCATTATAATATTTTTACGTTTTCCAGTAATTCAGTCCATCTTTTAGGCATTTTGGTTTATTTTCTTAGACCACACAGAAGACAGCACAAAGAACATTATTTAACTGATTCTACAAGCTAAAAAAAGCGAAACTCTCAGATGACTTGCAGCGCCATCTATTCATTTTACATACTTAAATCAATACTAAAATTATAAAATTAGAGAATTAGCAGATTTACACATTTTAATATTCTAATTGAAACAATATCATGAAATGTAGAAATTGACTTTAAAACACACAAATTTAATATAATTTCAAAACATAATACTTCCTAAATTTAAAGGCATCCGCGTCTCATTATTTTATTAAACAGTACCATAAAAACTGAAATAATAAATGAAGCGTTCATGTAATTTACTTTAGAAGACAATGTAATACATCAAAATAAGGGTACTTTTTCAAATTTTAACTATCCATAATAGTTAATAGAGAAAAAAAATTTTAATTCACACTTGTGTGATTTATTATTCAGCTTTAAACATTTTTAACTAATTATTAATTATTCTATTTTAATTATCATCATAATAGCCAAATATTCATTATTAAAAGATAAAGAATTCTTAATATACTGATTTCATCATCTTATTAAAGAACAATAACTGCATTTAATATTAATTCTTAACATACCAATTAACTTATAAAACTCTCAGATCGTATTAAGATTTCTTACCTAGATATACACTTCATTTATACCACAGAGATTAAATTACTGCATTATATCTTAATTGCTATTAAATATTATCAAACGTGGCAAAGTGAAATTAATTAAATTTAATGATTAAAAGGAGTTTTCTCTTAGTAAACAGTGGAATGTGGTAGACAGAAATATTTATAATACAATTATATCAAATGTAAATATATGCTTCAATACCAATTTCCGAATTCGTTATATTTTATGAGCTTAATATTACATTGTTGGAATTAGTAAGTATATTGAATTTTGAATTGTAGTTCACATCGTACCTCTCCGGACATGCTTCATATAATCTTAATGGAAAAACTAGTCTATGCTAAAATTTGAAAATTTCCACTGTGAAGTTGAAAGTTTGTCTTTAAAATATCTTCTCGTATACTTATATAACTGTTTAATGCTCCGCGTAATATGTTTTAGAGCATACAATTCATATTTTTTTAAAAAAAAATTTTCTTACTTCCTGTGATCAAACTATTTATACGCATTACTTGTTGTTTAAAATGTTTCTTGATTTATTATATTGCTATAGTAGTGATTAATAACTTAATTCTCCCATTTCGGCTCTTGCAAATATATTTGGATCAAATCCAAACGAAATAAAGAAGAAATTTGTCATTTTCAATGATGTATTAAATCTAGATGTATGGTTCAAATTATTGAAACAGATTTCAATGCATTGAAATATATGTTAGGACACATCCACATACTAGATATCGGTGTAAGGAAGAGGTAGAGTAAGATGAGCTTAACATAAATCTTGCAAATTCGATGTCTTAGAAATCAGCAATGGATTTTTTAACATTGTGTGTGTGTGTGTGTGTGTGTGTGTGTGTGTGTGTGTGTGTGTGTGTGTGTGTGTGTGTGTGTGTGTGTGTGTGTGTGTGTGTGTGTGTGTGTGTGTGTGTGTGTGTGTGTGTGTGTGTGGTGTGTGTGTGTGTGTGTGTGTGTGTGTGGTGTGTGTGTGTGTTGTGTGTGTGTGTGTGTGTGTGTGTGATTCCTTTAAAATATTTCTAATTTTTTGGTACAAGACTAATGGGATAATCTTAATCTTAATCTAATTGCTCGCGCGTGTTTGCAACCAATCAGGGCTCCCTTTAGAAAAGAGTCGCACAACCTTCACCGCCAGTATATAAACCCAGAGCGCTGTGTGCTCATGCTCTTTGTCTGCTCGCCAAAAACATGCCCTCGTAGCTGCTGCTTGTTGTTTCTGCTATTTCTATGTTCGTGATTAATTATTCTAAATGATATTACATTTCATATATTTGTGACCATGAATAAAAGAAGCTTGAAACTAATACAGAAGATATCAAGAAACAGCCAACATAAATACCTCTTGGCAAATTTACATATTAAGAAGCAACACCGCGCTACAAAATAATGGAGGGATGTTCAAAATCTTGGGGGGTCGCAATGTCACGCTGATACATAAAGGGCTCCAAGCGATCTAAAGTTTAAGAACCGCTTCTCTAAATGACTTTTTAACGTTTTATTGAAAGTTAACTTAAAACCGTTACGATTTTCTCCAATGTATTTATTATTCTTCAATTCTAATTTTTCTTATTATGCTAAATGAATATCGCTCTAAAGTTATTCAATAAGCTACAGGTGACAACCCTAATAATTTTGACTCACGTTCAAATGATAAAGACGACGCCTGACGTAATATATCACAGACACCTAACTTCAATATTACACCCCATGAGGGTTTTAACTCTCCATTTAACGAGCAATGATACCTTTTTCGTTTGTTTTTCATAATGATCTTTTATGGAATTGAACTTGAAACCATGAAACCCAGTTACAAAGTTCTTAATTGTAGCAATAATCTATTGAACTGCCCAATTTATCTCTATATCTTATTTATATTAATTTTTACCCATGCTTTAATAAATCTTAGAATAATACCCATTGTTACATCAACAGATGCCCACGTTAGCTAAGTAATCATGGTTGCAAATTTGTTGCCGATATTGTTTCTGTCGGGATGCAAATTTCAATCTTGTACTACTTGAAACCCATGTGATGTCTTGGATATCCCAGGTTTAGTGATAAGAACACTAAAGATGCATCTGCTGCTTATTCAGTTACAATCATAACACAAAATACAGACACGTCCTTAACCCCTTGCCAGTGTCACCCGAATCCAGTTCGGGCAACTACTGCATGCTTAATTTGTGATGCCCGAACTCAGTTCGGGCAGGAGAAAAATTAACTTTTCTATTTTGTGAAGCCCGAGCTCAGTTCTTTTCTACTTTAGAATACTTAATTCACTATTTTCCTAATCGATGACATTGATGGTCCTAGTTTATCACCAATTACGACTTCAGTCGAGGGAGGACGTCCTTGTGTAAACTTGAACGCCTCATGGTTCGAAACTTTCCAAAACACATTCCACCAACGGGAAAAAAATCTACTCCAACCAGATAGTGTTTTATATGCTGCCGTAAAACCAATGAAAAAGAGAAGAGGATAAGACGTGAGACAGGAGTTTATTGCAAAGAGTGCGATATGGGCTTGTGTGCAGTACCGTGTTTTGTAATATACCACACTGTAAAAAATTTGTAAAATTTATGTATTGAAAATCATATTGCAGTGTTTTTATATTATATTATACGAGTTATATTCTATTTAGCTTCAAAATTTTGTTTAATTTGTTCTAATTTAATAAAATGTGTATAAAATCCATCACTTTTCTGTGTAAATGCAAAAATTATAAATATAGTAGTATTGCATTTAAAATTTTGTTTTTGTAATAAAAAACCCATTTTCTAACTTTATAATAATATCAAGAACAAAAATTAAACAGTCAAAAAACGTTTTCCATTTTTGGTCCATTTTTCTGAAATATATGTCACAGTTAAGGTATCCGAACACTTCAGAGTACTTTTTAACAAAATAGCATACTAAAACACATTATAAATGCTCTTTTAAGACTCAATACCAATAAGTATTACTATTTAACTATCAAAATTTAAAATAAATTACTTGAATTTTACAAAAATCACAATTATAAGTGAAATTTTAGCAATATTTTTGAAAAACTTGAAAGCAGTTAGAGAAAAAAGTAATAAACATATATTAGTAAAAGTATTACTAAAACAAATTAGATGCATTTATCTAGAAAATGTACTAAAATTTTAATTTTTTATTAAAATTTGAAAATTTTAGAGCTGATTGAGTAAACATTATAAGAAATGGTACATTTTTTATGAGACCATTATTTAAATAACAAGCCATAACTCAAAAAGTATTCACACAATAAGAAATATTTTAGTACATTCTCTAGAAAATGACATAAATATCAGGTTCAAAAAGTTTTGTAGAAATACATTCGTAATATTTTGAGTTACAGACTCGCCATGATAGATTTTGAGCAATTTAAATGCCCACTTCTGGTAGATCAAACACCCACTTCCGGTTTTTTCTAAATTTATAAAATTGATTGTAACTTGGCCTCTAGGTAGTGTAGAAACAAAACAAAGTATGTTTCGCAAAGTCAAAGGATAGCTGTATTCAATAAAATAAAAAACAAAAATATCTGTCTTGACTGAATTTGGTCATTTTCAACGTGTTCGGATACCCTTAAATTATAATGTTTACAGATTTTTAAATATTAATACATTTCCCGATTTGTTGACACATTATTTAGAGAAGGCGAAAACATGCCATTGTGAAGTCCATTGCACATGCTCTTAGCACACATTAAATCTCCGCACAAGCTCACTCTAAAGGAGCTCACCGATCTCTCTCATACAAACTAGAGCAGTGGTTCTTAAACCTTTGCTCACCGTGCCCTCCTTCATGTTTCTTCGTGTCATGCTAATAAATTTTTGTTTTGTTTCTTGTTTTATTGAAAAAATGCACTCTTAGTTAGAGAAGATATTTTCTAAAATTTGTAACCATTTTTCAATTAAACTGAGGCCTGTCATATTACCAACCGTTATTCGATCTTTTGATTGAACTGCGTCTACAGACTCAAGTTCTTCCATGCCTTGCTTTTACTCATGAATTTCTATGAGTTCATCCATTGTCAGCTCTTGATTGTTGGAATCCAGAAGTTCTCTTGGACGTCATCACTATCCACTTCTAAATTTATTTGCCTGGCAAGATCGACAACTTCTTCAATCAAATTGCCAATTTCATCAGGCTTTGGCAATGATTCCGCCTGAGTTTTAATGATGAAAAAAAGGAAAAACAAGAAATATGAAAAAAAAATTGTAGTTAATTCCTACTTTGAATGGATGAATAGAACGTATTTTATTAACGATTGAAAATTTGAACAAAAGATGTATATACATATATATATATATATATATATATATATGGAGAGAGTGAAGTAATAGTAGGAATTGAAAAAAGAGCATGATTTGTCTGCATTGTTGTAACAATGCACGTCCGGTTTGGCTGCAAAACAGGTTTTCGACGCCAACTTTTGTCAATGTTTTAACAGTTACATTTTATAACAATGGAGACGAGTCTAAGTTGGCGTCGAAAACCAACAACTAATTAATTAACCATTAATTAATTCATTAATATTTGAAAAACTGTGTTTTCATCAAGTGTCATCCGGTAAAAGTTTTAAAAAATTTCTTTGAACTTGATTGGATGAATAGAAAGTATTTTATCAACGATTGAAAATTTAAACACGATAAATATATATATATGAATAAATATATACAGAGAAAAGAGCTAATAGAGTAATAATTGAAAAAAAGACGAATTGACGAGATTTGAAAATTGTGCAATTGCTAATTCCCATAAGTCGAGGTATTGCTGTATCACATCTTAGTAAGGGCTATATTGTTGCAAACGATGAAAAAAACCGAATCAATATTCTTGACTGAAATACATGTTTTTGTGGAGTTTTTACTTTGAGGGTAATTTAGTGATCTAATCTCGGATGGCACTTTCAGATTCTGTTAAAGAGAAAAATATCAACACATTGAATGAGACCTTCGCGAATTCCTTAGAAAGATGCCCCCCCCCAGGAGACCGACCACAGTTTATCAACTTCTAAACTAGAGTAACCTCCTATACCAATCGCGCAGGTGAAGTACTTTAGATCATCCTGGCTCCCATCTAGCATTCCAGAATAATGTCTAGAGTTCGTTAGACTCATCATGTAGAGGGCTCATTAACCCCAATGTTACTTTAAAGTGCGACGTTAAGGTATCTGACCCCCTCAGGGGGCTCACCTGCTTTAGGTGAGTGCGGGTGTCACAATCCTGAGGTGCCCTAGTGATCTTTTCCTTTTCCCACGGGGTTTACTGTCTTTGGTAAACACGGCTTCACAACCCGGGTACCCTAGTGATCCTTCTCTATTTTCGACCCTCTTTCTTGTCATTCAATTCATTCTTTCTTTCTCTTCCCGTCTAGACCACAGATATTAAAACAAATGTTTGGCGCAGTATAGCCGAAATCGGCTCTTGTGCCAATTAACCCCAAAATCACTCACTCACTCACTAAGGTATCTGACTGCCCTAAAATCGGGAATTTTTTCAAAAACTGACATTATTTTATGATTTTGTTTTATAGACCATCTTATGAGCTTTGTAAAAATACCAAGTTTATTATTTTCCGTTCACTAGAACAAAAACCAAGTGTTTTAGTAAAAGCAGATGGCATTACTTTTAGCAAGATATATGCCATACTTTGAAATGCGTTTTTGTAGAAATTTGTTTTTTTTTTAATGCTCAAACGGGGACAGGGATTGTTCAAAAAGTTAATAATTAACTGAAATTTTTTGTGTATGTTCTGTGTAGTAGTAGAAGTGTTTTAACATTCATATTTATCAATCACTGATTTATTAAAAAATTCGCAGTCCTTTATGTGAAGATAATCACTGTTTTCTTAATTTCATATAATAACTAAGGTAAAGTGCTCTAGTTTTGGTAAAAGTTAAAATATCTCTTATCCTGAAGGTCATTTCAAAAATGAATACCTAGTAACACATCAAAATTGAAAATTTGTTCATAAACTTTTTGTACTAGGTGGGCCCCATTTATGTAATTTTTTCCCCATTTTAGTAATAATAATCTTTTTCTCTTCTTATTTTTGCATATTTTTCTTAAAATGCTCTAAATAAATCTGAAAATTCCCTATATCTCCATTTTTTTAAAAAAGTTTTCGTATATAATCGAATACCCAAGAAGCAAACAATCAGTCATATCAACAGTGGGGAAAAACTTATTTTAAAATTCCTTAAGCAACAAAATTACATTATTATTTTTAGAGGTTTCATCTTTAGTGTACTGTATTTTTAGTGCGTATATTCTTTTCGGTTATAATGCCTGATAAAAAAGGTACTTATACGGACTGACCCGCAGGAGCTGGGATTGAACACCCGCATTCTCCCGATGACTCATCAAATTACTTAATGGGTCACAATTGAAGTTTACTGGAATGGCTGAAGAATTTGTTGCTTCTACAAGGCTATAATTGCTAGGTACATTGTGAGGAAAATACATTGAATTTAAGGTAGCATAGAAAATATACATATTGTTAATTGCTCACTATACATCTCATGTTATGCCACCAATTATTAATTTCTTTTTATATAGTAAGCAGCCAAACATACCAATTAATAAAATTTCTCAAAGTACTTCATTCTATTTCAAATAATTTTACTCCATGTGCACGTATGTATTTTAAAAAATGCTTTCAATATTCTAAATATCAATCATTCTAAATTAACAATTTGATTCTGAAAACAACAAGCAAATAAAATACCAGGCAGTTTTTTTTTATTATTATTATAAACTAGACGAAGAATCCGTTCTTCGCACGCGTGAATTTTTAAAATAAAACTCATCAATCTCTCTCCCGCTAGCTTGCATGGAACTTTTTTAATAAGGGTTCCCCTCAAACACCTGCAAAATAAAAAATATAAATAAATTATAACTTTTTTTTATGCTGACTCGCTTTTTCTAATAAAATTCTTATTAATTTTCAGTTAATTTTGGGGTGCATATCTTTTTGAGGAGGTTCATTTAAAAAAAATAATCGTAATTCTGCAACAAGAAACAAACGCATAGATTTCCTGAAGTAAACCATGACTAAGTGTGACGAGATATACTCCAAACCCTTGTCAAGCACTTTACCTTTTTGCAAAAAAAAATGAAAACTAGCTTGTGGAAATCTAGCTCACTGATTGTATAGTTACATTTATTGTGCACATCGTATAAATTCCAAGTCGTATAGGTCGATAAATTTCTAGATAAAAAACAATACAGTTACAGTTATAGGTTTTGTGGGCTTTGGAGCAACAAAGGCTATTATTACTAAAAAAATACATTAATAATTATTTTAAAGAATTCAATACCACATCGATAAACAGGGAATGTTCTAGTCCCTCTTTTTCACATTTGGTGACCAAGATACCATAGAAGTTATGGTCACGGAGAGTGCCATGGCCATAACCTGGGTGCTCCTGCACCCAGGACTCGAGATGAACTTAAATCGCGGCACTCGTGGATGCGAGACTCGTGGATGCGAGACTCGTGGATGCAAGACTCGTGGACGCGAGACTCGTGGATGCGAGTCTTGGTTACCTCTGAAGATCCACCGTATGGAGCAGGGGTGGGCAGACTTTTCCAGGGTGCGGGCTACTTTTAATTTTTTCAAGGAGTTGCGGTCCACCCAGTGTCAGTAGCGCACACAAAGGGGAGGAGGGGTCAACGGGTCCGGACCCTCCCTCTCATAACCCTCCATTTTTTCCCGATTCATTATAGTCCCATGTACATAATATGTAAAATGTAATTAATTGTTTGATATTAGTAATTTTTTTATTTATTGATGTCAATTGTTTATTCAGTAATTTATTTTTTGCTGTTTTTTTGTTCCCGCCAATCAAAAAAATATGTTTAGCTGTATATTGGGGTATGATACGAGAATGGTAGACCTTCAATCCTTGACACCCTTCCCTTTAAAAATTCTTGAGTGCGCTGCTGCCCAATGTTGTGGGTGGGGTGAGGTAAATAATAGGTTATTATTATAACTTAATAATAAGTATGGAATATGAACTTATATATATATATATATATATATATACAGAACTAAAATAAAAAAACAACCACGTTTAAAGCAAAACGCAAGATACAAACTTAATAATAATAGCCCCAAATATGATTATATCAAATGATACATTTATTATGAAACAATTCAAAATTCATCAAAAAAATAAAACATTCTTATCTAAAGTTAGTTTTTGTTATTATAGTCAGTAGAAGGTTTAGTCTGCGTACTGTCAGCCAATCTTGAATTTTCCGTATATAATTACAAACTGGTAAAATGTTTAGGCGTAATACCCACCCCGGGTACAGAGCGATTGATAGACGTTAAAACCGTTGAGGCTCAAAATCCTCTCATTGGCTTTGTGTGGAAGGTCGAAGGGGATGCCAGCTGAGGTGTCGTCTTAGTCACTTGACCATGGCTCAAAATTACAAGACCCATCACCAATAGCCTACTTGATGTGTGCTTTATAGTGCTACGGTAATAAAATATTCTCTCCTCAGTAACTTAAGTTTATACATTTTTACAATTAATTCTTCACAATTATTTAATCTCGCAACAGGGCAGCCTAGTGGTCACGTTCACCAACGCGTGGACGACTTGTCATAAGTTCGAGTCCTAGTGCCACTGAATACCCGCAATGTAGAGGAAGTCGATGCAAGTTCAATCTGTCGAGCTCAAAGTCCTCCCGTTGGTGTGGTGTGGTAGTTGGGAAGAGAGTTCCAGCTGGGGTGTCATCCTCGATATTTGACCAAGGTTCAAAATTACGAAGTCCGTCATCAATAGCCCTCATGTTGCTTTACTATGTAGCATTAAAGCACTTACCCACCATGACCACGAAGCCCTGGTAGCCTAGTGCCATAGTCAAGAACTCGTGACCGGTGTTACCTAGTCGCGAGTTCAAGTCCTGATGGCACTGAAGACCTATCGAGTAGAGACCTATCGACCTATAGTAGGTCTACTATAGGTCGACCTACTATATATAGGACTACTATATATATAGGACTACTATATATAGGACCTATAGTAGGACTATCGACCTATAGTAGACCTATCGATCTATAGTAGGTCTACTATAGGTTGACCTACTATATATAGGACCTATAGTAGACCTATCGACCTATAGTAGACCTATTGACTCATATATATTAAATCTGTTGAGGCTCAGATGTTCTCCCGTTGGTGTGGCAATTAGGAAAGGGGGTATCAACTCAGGTGTCGTCCTCGTCACCTGACCATAGTTCGAAATTACGAAGTCCGTCTCCGAATCCCTCGTGTTTCCTTTAGTGCGACGTTAATAAAAGACTTCCTCACTCGCTCGTTCTCCCGTTCGAGTTCCTTCATCCCTAAAAAAACCATTACATTGATGTATAAAATCCCTTCCATTCAAAGCTTTGTTTCGGCAGGAAACAATTCACTCCACCAATCGATTTCTTTACCGGGGGAGGAAACAGGCGAAAACGATTTCGCAGACTCAATATGTGCGTGACCCCTCTTTGCGGCGACTCGAGGATAATTATCGCGATTAAAAACGACTTTCTCCCTTCATTTCCCCTTTGCTTTTTGGCGGGCGTCGTCGTTTTTCTGCAGCCTGTGTCAGCTCCAGGTGGTGAACGCTTTTTCTCTTTTCGCCCCTCAGGGTGATGTATATTCGAAGAACCACACATTTTTTTTTCTTTTATCCTTCCCTCTCTTTTTTGCGTCGTTGCTGTTGTTTATGTCGTTCGGAAGCTTTGTTTTCACACTGCGTTTTTTTTTCTGTCTCGTAATCCGTTGTAGTGTTGTAGAATCGACATTGTATGGCGTTGAATTAGGTTAGTTTTAAAAGTTGAAGTAGGTTTTTGTTCGAAAAAAGTGTTATCGTAAATGATTTGCATTATTAAAGCTTCGTATGCATGAAAATAATTCGCAAATCTATTCAAAGAAGGGTTTAAGTTCCTTTATTTTATAAGCGTTCTAATTATAAATTTTGCAATTCTGCATGTAAGGGTATAATAAATGAAATATGAAAAGAAAAAAGTACTTTCGTTGATAAAACAATGAAATGTTTCTAGATTTAAAAAGAATGGTTTTTTCCCGAGAAGTTTAACACAAAAAAATAAGGATATTTAATTACTGGTAATCGCGGGAAAATGATAACTTTCTTCGTTTCATCATCTGTATGCTGTGCTCACTTACCTATCACTTCAAAAAATAACTGCCCTATAAACGAGAATTTTTGTTATTTTTCTTTTACTTTATGTTACACACACGAGTATATAAATATTTTGGAAGATTTATATATAATTTTACTTATATATTCACTTAAAATGTCAAATTTTTTATATTTTTTTTTTAGTCGTTTTACATTTAAACAAACGAAAAAGGAAATAGAATTAAGAAAATGCTTCAAAAATTTTGAGTACAACAAAACTTTAAAAAAAAATCTTTCAATAATTTTAATGTTGAATTTAACCCTATTTTTTTCGGCATTTGGGAGATTCCTGTTTTCATATATTTTATTAAATACTAAAAGGAACCGTTTGTTAAAATGTAGACGATTTATTTTTCCACACTAGTTTTATTTCGATGGATCAAAAACAGAAAAAAATATATTTTTAGAAGAATTTTTAGTTTAAAATGTGAGCTTAATGTTTTTGCAAACCGTTAGAGTAGGCCGAATTTTACATTTAATTTGACTCATAGGCATTATTCATTGCAAAAACAATTAATAGACAAATATGTATGAGACACGTTCCATAGAAATCTGTAAAACGGTTTTCTCCTTTAAACTAGCCTTTCAGCAGAGAAATTGTCATACTAAACAATAAGCTGTTATTGGACTTAAGCCTACCGCGGTGAAAATAATATTGTAAAAATGAATATATATATTTATTTTTCATATTTTTTTTAGAAATAAATTCATCAGAAAACACATTTTACTGAGGAAAAATGTGTGTGAATAGATTAGAACTCTGAATTATTACAGATGGCAATTGGTGAAATGTTTAATCAAAAAGTTCATTGCTGATAATATTCTGTAAAAATCGTCATTTTAAATTTGAATTCATAAAATTATGTAAACACATAAAAATATGAATGCTTGTGTTAGGAATTAAGATGTATGTCTCGCGGGGAAAAAAACTTTAAGAATATCTGTTATTTTATTTTAAAAAGTGCATTATTTTGCTAAAATATGATAACTTTAACTCGTAAAACATACAAAAGATAGATTCACCTTTATAGGTACACCTTTTTTTTATAAATATAAATATTATACTAATAAAAATTCATACTAAAATTATTCAATGGGTAACCTAGCCTTGTAAAAAATATTATTTTTCAAAAAGATCTTTCAAAAAAAAATTTTTTTTAAGAAAAAGGTTATTATTTTTAAAATTAAAAAAAAAAATTTTGACGGATGGAAATATATATTTGAATTAAAATACCCTAGCTCCTATAATGATTAAATTAAGTAAAACAAAAAATTTGAGAAACTAAAAAATCTGAATTCTTATCATCAATACTAAAAAAATGCCTCATAATTTTAACTAAATAATTTTAAAGTTAGCAAATTTCTTAAATAGTTCAAGTTGCCGAAAGTTTAATGAACTTCCATCCCCCTATAGATTGAATACAAGATTTGAGGTGACCTATTTCACACTCACTTGTCTTGTAAATGAAAAGTTAATAAAAGTTTATCAGAGTGTTTTTAACTAATCAATGTTTTCTAAATAACTCTCGAAAAATTTGAATCAAGTTTAGAGATTCTTTTATATTTTCCTTAAATTTTTCTACCTTTTATTTAAATATACTCATATGTAATTTAATGGCCTTAAAAATAATTTTTGAGAATTGCCTGTTGCGTAACTCTGCGACAGGTGTTTTTGAAAAACCAAGATTTTATTTACTCTTTTTTAACAACAGAGATATTTTATGTCCCTCTGAAGAAATTATAATTAAACCCTAACATTATTTTTGTCTTATATCATTTAGGCAACAAATGTCATTTTTATATTCACTTAGGGAACTTAATTTCAATGAATTTGTGTCTTTGATGTGTTGATTATTTGTTCTTCACATTATGTTTAGTGTAAAAAAATAAAATAAAATTCAAACCACACTTACATGCAAAAAAAATCTCAATATTAATACAAGTTCAAATAGTTACGGTCATTTTACAGTATTTTGTGTTTCCCTAAATTCGATATCTATACGCCACTTATCACTTTAATACACTGACGGGGGGGGGGAATCCCAACACTAAGAAGAATTATTGTAGAGTGATAAAATTTGGACAATTTATTTGTCTAGTTAAAATGTTTAATTGATCACAGGTTAATTTAAGCTCAAGAAAAGGCATTTCAATCGTGAAATGCTGTTACATTAATAGCCGGTGTAACCTCCAGAATTTTGAATGCAAGCTTGCAAGCGTACATGCATTGTGTCATACAGGTGCCGAATGTCACTCTGTGGTGTGTAGTTCCATGCTTGTTGTACTTGTACTACTGGGATGGATCATTGCTAGTTGTGGATTGTGCTAAAGTTGTCGTCCAATGATATGCCATACGGGCTCAATTGGGGAAATATCTGGTTATCTCGTAATCCAAGATAACATATCAACACTCTGTAGAGAACGTTGCGTTACAACTGTGGTGGGAGAGCGAGCGTTATTCTATTGGAAAACTCCCCCTTGAAAGATGTCCATGAATGGCAATACTATAGGTTGAATTACCAAACTGAACAAAACATTTGCAGTCAGTGTGTCTTAGATAACCACGAGAGTGTTCCTGCGGTCATAGGAAATTTCTCCCCAGACCATGACTCTAGGCGTAGGTCTAGGCGTCAGTACGTCTAGGCTGTAGACAGTTTGGCTGCAGATGCTCTCCTGGCCTCCTTTTGATCAACACATGCCATCACTGGCATCAAGGCAGAACCTGCTTTCATCAGAAAACAAAACAGATCTTAACTCCGTCTCTTCCAATGAGCTCTGGCTTGACGCCACTGGCGTCGCAAACGGTAATGGCTTGGATTCGGTGGAATACACGCTATAGGACTCCTGACTCGGAGCTATCCTTGAAGTAATCGATTTCTAACAGCTCGTTGTGCCACTGTGATACCATTCTTGGCTAACATCAACTCAATACGTCAAATTTCACAGACAAATAACGCTCACCAACTTTACAGCACGCATTTAAAGCAACCCTGTTTGCAAGTGGCGCTACTAGCATTACATTTCAGCGCGAAATTTGAAATCTTTCTGAATCTGTCATCTTTCAGAGGGATAAACACGTCTACCAAATTTCGTTTATCTAACATAAGTCTTCCTTCGTGTTGGGATTTCTTTTCCGTCATTGTATGTAACATTGAAATTTTGTTTAGAATCAAAGTATAAGAAATTAAATGCAGAAATATTTTATACAATAAAATGAGTAACTCAAGTGGAAGTTTATAGTCCAGAGAAATTAAGTGAAGTGACAGTCTTAAGATTTGTTCCTTGAGAACTCTTTAATCAAAGCTATATTCACTCAAACATAGCAACACGAAAAAAAGTAAAATGGATTCAGTAATATTCGGTGGTGTACTGTGAGGATAAATAATATATAATACAAAAAATTCAAAACTGATTACATGACAAAAACAAAAAAATTATTTCGCAGAGTTAAAAAAGAAACAAATTCATTTAGTGCAAGCAGAAAAAATTTTTATAACTTGTAAAATTTAAATTTTGAATAAAAAAATATCTTCAAATAAAACAAGAATATATCAGGGTTAAATATAAAAAAAAAATACATTAACTGAACAAATGTACTTTTAGGTACTTACGTATTACGTTGTCCAACAACTTCGCTGAACGAAAAGACATCGCCAATTCAAAAATGTAGCCAAATGTTGTCATCCTTATTATTACTGTGTTTCAAAACGTGTGCGGGAACAGTTTCCACTATTGGCTGTTTATTGCGGCATTTGGCGACATTTCCTTATTTGACGAAACTGGTCAACGGTATGATGTGTATAAGTAGCTATTTTTACATTACATCATTAAATTTTGAACTGCATATCAAAATTGTCTGGGGGTGGGGTGTTGAAGTTTATTTTTTTTTAATCTTTTGATAGATTGGTATCAATAAATAAATAAAATAAAATTTATCTAATTCGTGAGTATTTGAGAATCCTGATTTAAAATAATTACATGCGAATTATTTAACTTTAACTACCATCCATGCGTTCCCTAAGCGCAGTCAGTAGCGAAGCATAATTATTATACAGTAAAAAATCCATTGATTAAGTACCTTTAAAAAAAACAATTTTTTGACTTAAATTATTAAAAATATTAACAAGAACTCTATAAAAATTAAGTTCTCTCTGTCTTTGGAGTTCAGGGATCTTATGCTGCCTTTATTCGCAGATTTTTAGCAATTTTTCTTCAGAAAAACTATTGAATCCTTGGAAAAAACTGTATTTTCATTCACATGATGAATTTGTTTATTTTTCATTGAATATTTGCATGGATCAAAAAAAAAAGTTGCTTGAAAAAATATTCGTAGTAGAAACGAAATTAAGTTTCATTTTGATTTTCATAAATGAAATTGAGCAGAATTTCAATTTCTCTCAGACGATAACGTTCTCAATTACTATGAAATTTCAATCATTCTGAACATTTTGAATGCATCTATTTTCCTGTTTCATCTGTTTTCCTGTTTTCGTCTATCGTTTTATAAAATCCTGTTTATATACAATTGAAAAAAATTCCTCTTTTTTGTTCATGTTCTTTTACAAAAGCTTTTTTTTTCTTGTTTTCTTTTATTTAAAATGCATAATACAAAAAATGACTAAATTAGTTCTTTTGTTTCCATTTTAATGAAACTTTTTAGTGTTCGGTATAAAAACTATAAAAGCTATTATCTGCTCTTTAATTTTTCAATTTCTAATATTAGATCACTCTCGCTACATATATATATTTATCTTGTTCAAATTTTCAATCTTTAATAAAATAATCTCTATTCATCCAATCAAGTTCAAATAAATTTTTTTAAACCTGTAGTGGATAGCAATTGATGTTAATACAGTTTTTCAAATATTAATTCGTTAATTACTGGCCAATTAATTAAATTAAATTAATTACCGGTTTTCGACGCAAACTTAGATTCGTCTCCATTGTTGTAACAATGTAACTGTTAAAACAATGACAAAAGTTGGCGTCGGATACTGGTTTTTCAGCCAAACCGGGTGTGCATTGTTAGAACAATGCAGATAAATCATGCTCTTTTTTCAATTCATACTATTAGTTCACTCTCTCCCTATATAAAAGAGAAGTTTTGTCATTTTTCACTACTACAAACTTAAAAGATATAATAAACTTATTCCTCTGATATAAATGAAATCCAATTTGATTTCGAACTAATTTATTTTTTAAAAAATGAAATTCATTTGAAGAGTGAATTGCGATTTGTTTCATTTTAATTCACATTAAAATAACGCATTTTTTTAAACAATCGCAGCTTACGGGGGAAAAAATCCATTAATATATTTAAAATAATTGAAATCAGCAAGTAATATAACGAAGCATTTTTAAGTCCTTTTTGTCCTATGTCTTCAAGAGATGAAAGACTCGTGAATCGATATTTACCTTTCTAAACATCTCATTTTATCATTTTAAAAGCATGTAAACATTTCATTTTACCACATTTTTGTTTACATAGACACAACTAAATTAATATTCAAGATAATGCTTCAGTTGAGACGCTGCTGCCCTCTGGTGTTGCATACAACATTTAAAATATCCTAAGTTGATGCCAAAAAAATTCTTGGAAACAATTTCATAGGTACATAGATGGGATAAATATTCTTAAGTAAATTAATATTATAAGAATGGAAAAACAGTCTCACAATCCGATTTTGTTTTATTTCTCATGCAAAAGATTTATGACTATTTAAATTCACGCGGGATTTTTTTCCAATCAGTTAGTTTTTAAAGATGCATGGCATTTAACTACACTAAATTTTATACAAAAATAACAAACGATTTTTGCTCCAAATAGAATAACTCAAGATGATTTGTCAATCATTTTAATTTTCATTACACTTTATTTTACTAGTTAAATAACTATGAATTAACTGTGAATTAATTAAGAAAACGAGAATTACAAATATTTTTAATTTTTCCTTACCCGTTATTCATATTTTTCAAATAAGATCTGTTTTCCTTAACGAAAAAGCATCTTTAATTTCATATGTGTATGTTTATCTACTTTATTTTTAGCTTGTTGAAGGAAAAAAAAATTTTCAGGAAGACAAATGAAAATTTATTTGATTTTTCATTTCCCTCATTATAAACTTTCTCTATAAAAACGAAGAAAATTTCACAAAATATTTCTGTAAAAATTTCAAATATTCTCTATTTGTAAAATAAATTAAAAGGAGGAATGAGAAGAAGAAAACATACAAATAACGAACTAAAGGGCGTTCTGACATAGACAATGGCATTCGGTTAAGAAATGATAGAATGGTGATAATAAATTTTCTTTTAAAAATTTCAAATAGCTTCATAATTTTTCTCTCCTAACTCGTGACAAAAATTTTAAAAGTTGTAAAACGCAATGCACAAAGTCATATTTTTTTTATCTTCATAAAAGTAATTTGCTACAAATTACCATGACCAGTTAATCGAGGAATGTTCCAGAAAATTTTGAGTGATCTATACTAAAGTTAATCAAATTATTTGAAAAACTAATGATACTGTTTCGTTTCGCCTACGAAACTAACTAAAATTATTTAAAAGGTAGCATACTGACATTCGTTGCGGTAAATATTTCTTTGTTGTTAATTTTTACTAATTTAAATTTTTACAGCTCGCTATTCGTATTTCTTCAATAAACATAACTGTAGTAGTAACATAGTAATAACGTCTGCTTATGTAAGGATAATTAAAACATAACTTATCGAAAATTCTACTTTCCATGTAATATTTATTTCCCTATCGTACATAGTATTCGCGCATAAAACTTAACAGCTAGTACTTTCTCAGAAAAGAACACCCAACCTTCAAATTCCAATCCCATTTCATTTCCTTTTATGGTTATAGGCCTTAATTTCCCAATCGTTACTATCTATTCAAAACCTAAATTAAAAAGTGATGAATTAGCAGTTATTTAAAATATATATAAAATCCAACTCAAAATCAGCGACAGCTGGTTTTTTACTTTACTGACAGGATGTGTAACACTGTAACGGTTATACATTTATGTGGAACCTTAGAGAAAGCTCTATTATCTACTCATCAGAATTAGTTAGGAAAAGAGAAGAATTTGTTGAAGTTACATAAGAATAGATAGCATACCACATTGAGAGCATTCCAGCAAAGCTGGTGGAAAGGAAATCATTATCCCAATTGATTTAGTTTCGGTTTCGCTTTCGAAGGAGAGTGAAGAGAAAATAACGTCACATCTCCATGACAACTAATCCCGTCTTTCGACCGGTTGCCACATCTTTACGGAACGAGGAGAGAAGGGGTGAATTCTTTAATAGAAAAGATTTTTTGGCATGCACGCGCAATTCTGAACACCAAGTGCGATCGACTGGCTGTCAATCTCGTCAGAAAGACTCTGAACTCTCTACGGGTATGTTGCAGGTTTTAGCAAGAATCCTCCCTCGTACTTTCTCATGGTTTTGCAACCAAAATTTCTATTATTTATAATTTTTATCAATTATCTATTTGCCTTACTTATGTTCGTTGTTTAGAGAAAGTTAAAAACTCTTAAGTCAACGTGGCCCGTCTTTGTTGTCTCTGCTGGTTTAATCTACACACTTACCTAGTCAAAGAGAATATTATTTTTAAGTCTGCTACTCGTTACCTCTTAAATAAATGAAGACGGTTATTGAAAGAAAATTTTAAATGACCGTTTACAAGAGAGTAAGAAAAGGTAGAGAAGTTTAAAATAAGATCATGAGGGGTGAAGTTAGCACACCAAAGGCATGCAAAAGCTTGTATGGCGGGGGGGGGTGAATAAAGTCTTGGAAAAGAAAACAATAAGTGATAAAAAATTTACCAATAAAAACGATAAAAATAAAAAGTTTGATAAAGAACTTCCTATTTCGTTACAAGACATCCTCCTCCTTTTCAGAGCTGGGACTGACAGGATGTTTAAAGCTGTCTTAATGAATAAATAAAAAATTGTTGCCCAAAAAGTTTATATGATTCCTTCAAACCTAACGTTACTATACGTTTTATATACGTATATATGCTACTATTGTATAAATATTTTCTTACATTCTCTCTATGCTGCGACAGTATAAATTCCAGTTTTAAAAGCATAGTTTTATTTTTATTCTATTACTTTAGTATTATTTCTAATAGTAGAAGTATGTATTATATATAGAGAAAAAAAAGAGAAAGAGAATTCGTAATATGTAGCTGCAACTTCACCTAAAATCCATACGTTCGCATTATGTTCGCCATAGAATATGTGCCTTCCATCTTTATTTTTCCTTTTTTATACGAGATGCGGTGTTTTTTTATCTCCTGTTGATGATTCAGCGTCTCTATCATGATAAATATTTTCTTCTTTGAATCATTTCTTTTAAAGTATTATTACTGTCTTTTATGCATATTTTGTAATCATATATTGAGGATTTCATGAAATGTGGCTGTAATAAAACTAAAATGTATATTTCCTCTTAAATTTTAAATAAATTTTATCAACTGTATGAAAGCATAGTTATATCCTGATGGAAAGTGAAAAATTGCATTGATCAATAAATGTCTGTTTAAGGTATCCGACTACTTGTCACAACTGTTTGTTTTTTTAATGGATTTTTTGGTGGTTTTTAGATTTATTCAGTACATTTTAAGAAAAATATGCTAAAATTAAGAAGAGGGGAAAAATTATTATTACTAAAATGGGAAAAAATGGGTAAAAATTTAAAAATTTACAAAAAAATAACATAAATGGGGCCCACTCTGTACCAAAAGTTTATGAACAAATTTTCAATTTTGATGTGTTGCTATGTTATCCATTTTTGAAATGACCTTCAGGATAAGAAATGTTTTAATTTTTGCCAAAACTAGGGCACTTTATCTCAGTTATTATACGAAATTACTTTAAAAAACAATGATTATATTGAAATAAGGGACTCTAAATTTTGTAATAAAACAGTGATTGATACATCTGAAGGTTAAAACACTCCTACTATTATATAGAACATTCACAAAAACTTTCAGTTAATTATTTTCAAAACTGTTTGAGCAATCGCTGCCCCCGTTTGAGCATTTTCAAAAAAACACATATCGAGTAAAACACATTTTAAAGTAAGACATCTTGCTTAAAGTAATTGCATCTGTTTTTACTATAACGCTTCTAGTTTTTGTTCTAGTGAACGCAAAATAATAAATGGTGTGTTTTTATAAAGCTAATAAAATGACCTCTAAAATAAAATCATAAAAAATTTGTCCATTTTTGAAAAATTCACAACTTTAAGGTAGTCGCATACCTTAAGTCGAAAGAAAAACAATTGCTCATCATGGCCAAAAATTATAAAATATCATTGAAAAACCTTAATATGCGTAGAAAATATTCTAAAACGTAAATTATAAATATATTTTGAAAAAAGCATTATTACAACGATTATTTTAACTCTGCTATTCTAATTTTTTTTCTAAGAATCAATGAAAAACACATTTCATTTGTAGTATTGTACTTTGAATTTTCTTATTACAATAAAAGATTCGTGGTCACTTTTTCTTAAGCTTATAAATAAAGAGGTTTTAGTTGAAATTTTAGTTTGATAAAAACGCTTGGCATTAAATTCTGTCGGCTAAAGTTGGCTGAAAGGTCAATTCTAAAATTATTACATCACTACTACAAAATTCATTGTTTCCAATTCAAAATTAGATTACATTGTATTCTTTAAAATTCATTTCCTCCTTTTACATCTAGAATTCCCCTCCATCGATTGTAGCTTATTATTTAAAAGTATAGCGAGCATTTTCAACAATACGATTCGTAAATGAAGCAAATACAGTAGAGATAATAATCCTCTTAAAGCTTGTAACAACGTTTACTTTCTGAGCTGCACTATGTTCACAAGAGTATCTGTTTAATACGGTATATATTTACAAAATTCCCTTTATTTTCCATTTTATTTATATTACATTTTTATTTGGGTTATAGTTTTGTTAGTTATATGTATCCATATTATTAATACTTCGTCATTCTGGAGTATGAGATATTTTTAAAAATTATTCCAAGGAAATATTTATTTTTAGCGTCTTTTTTAACAACCTTTTTAGAATCATTTCTCAGAAACTCTGGCCTTATACTTCTCTTCTTTATGAGTTATTCAAAATAATGCAGTCAAAATCATACAGTTTCATACCTTTTTTAACACTCTTTTATTAGTTTCACTTGTATGAAACGGAATTTTTGAACTCAATTTTTACCCATTTTATAAGATCAGATTAATTCGAAATTTTGCTCTCTTGTCCAGGACCGATGACAATACAATAATTTAATAATTTTGCTCTATTGTCCTGATCAGGATTAACAATTTCCCATTTTCAGGTCCCATCTTGCTTCTGGCGACTAATTTCAGATCCCATTTCCAGATTTGGCGGCTAAAATATTAAGTTACAACTTAGTTCGATTAACTATAAAAGGGTGTTTTTTAGTTTTTTTAAACTATAATTTATTCATTTGTTCTTATTACCCCTGATAGCTTAATTTTAAAAAAAATTAAAACGTTGCCTAGTTTATTTTTTTCAAACAATGTGCTTATATAGTTTTCAAACAATCGAAAAAAGCGTGGAATTTTACTAACCTAAATTTATAGTTGGTGATGCAACTACCTGTAAGGGAAACAAATTTTCTTCAGTCGTAGTGTATCCTCCTCTACTTGATTGAGGTAAAGATCGAGCTCATTATTAAGATTCCAGGTGGTGGGATCCGAACGCAGCATGGTTGCAGAAGTTATAAAATCAAACTCAAAATTCAACAAGAAATTGCAATAATTAATTATAATTAAGTTGAACTCTGGAAGCCCAGTGGCAGAGTGGTAGAGTATCGCGTTTCCACGCTGCAGGTCTGGGGTTCCAACCCAGGCTGGGCAAGGTCGACTCAGCCTTTCATCCCTTCAGTGGGACGATAAATGAGTACCAAGCTTACTTGGGAACTGAACACTGGGGGTTTCACTTCAGACTGACCACCCGACCGGAACATCTGCTCATACACCTCAGGGCCCATGATCACGTATTCTGAGAGGGGCACAGTAGACCTTGACCCTCATGGGCTTTTGCACCACTGAGTTAAGTTAAGTCGAACTCTAGAGATGACTACACGATATGCAGAACAAAACAAGCTCAATGTAAAGAATCAACTTTGTATTTATGTGAACAAGATGCAGGGCCGGCTCTAGTAGTTTTGCCACCCCGGACAAAAATGGAAAATGCCACCCCTCTCTCAAAAGCAAAAAAATTACAATTAAAAAAGATTAATTGTTCACATAAATACACACCTATAAAACTTGAATAATTTTTTGAGAAAACAAAGGAGCATAACACACACAATTATATATATTATTTTGTCTTAAAAAATACAAAAAAAATAGAAAATAAGAACATAATTAATTGTTATTATTTGAAACAAGTAAAATGTAAGAGAAAGAATCACCCATTTCAGCAGGCCAATTTCTTCGAAAACAAGTCTATTGAATGGTGGGGATCACAAGTCTTTATTTTTTAACTTATAGTAACTACACTCGGGACTAAAATAAAACATCTCATGCAGCACTCTATCGACCAAAAACTTTATACCCCTGTCCCCTTTTGGATAGTTGAAATTGGACATCGTATGGACGAAAAGAATGTCAGTTGTGACCCCACTCCGAAAGCTACAAGTGAAAGATGTGTAAACATATCAAATTTCATGATTTAACATGTACTCTCGTATCGAACCCTACAAGTTTCAACAGAAAAGTAAACTGTCATTAAATATGCAGAGTACAAATTAAAAAAATAAGATACGTTCAATGATATACCAAATTCACACCCAATAATATTTCAGAAAATATATCAAATTTTTTGTAGTAAAAAAAATATATTTTTTTCAAATTTGATCCAAATGCCGTCCTTAAAATTTGCCGCCTCGGGCAGATGTCCGGTTTGACCGGTCCTAGAGCCACCCCTTCAAGATGCAACTAGGGTTTGCAGCCCTGGGATCCCGAAATCCCGGGATCCGGTGGTTTTTTCAAATCTCGGATTAAAATAACTAATCCCGGGATTTAATTTTTGGCTGAATTATATTTAGAATTTTTTTTTCAAAGTATTGTGAATCTGGTATTACATTTAATGTATCTTATTTACTTTTTTGTACTGTATATAGTTAATGTTAGTTTTCTTACGTGTTGAACTTGAAGGGTTCGAGGAGGGTGTGTATGTTAAACCATGAAATTTTATATGTTTTCTCTTATTTTCAACTGTAACTTTCTTCCCATCGCATGTGGGGTCAGAAAACGGATATTCCTCCCACCCTCAGAATGTCCGGTGTCAGTTAACTTGGACAGACACTTAGAATTTTTGGAAGATATCTAGTAGAGTTTTCAGCCCCGGGATCCGAACCCCTGGATCCCGGTGTTTTTCCTAATCCGGAAATCCCGGAATTAAAATAACTGATCCCAAGATTTAATTTTTGTCTGAATTATACTTAAAAAAATTTTCTGATAAAAATTTTCTAAGAATTTAATTTTTAAAAGATTTATATTCTGTTTATGAAATATGTACGTAGAATTTTTTTGAGCAATTATAAGTGCTATATGTAAAAAAAAATACACAGTATGGGAGAATCTTGCAAAGATCTAAGTGGCTCACAGCAATGCTTACAAAATAATATAAGCAACATCACAAGAATAGATTTTGTCACAGTTTCTTCTTCAATTAAATGCCGTTAATTGATAGTGGACCTGCTTGGAAGACTTAGGACACTTCAAATCTCATTGCATTACTAACAGCTCATGAAACTGGATCTTCAAATTTCAAATGAGGTAATCCTTGAAATTGATTCACATTCTTATTCAATTACTGGATCAATTTATATACAAAAACCATTTAGCGTAGCAGAAGAACTACCTAAAGTTTTCAAAGAGGTATATGCACCAATGCAGTCTATTAGATTTGAGACACTGTCATCAAAAATTCAAAAAGAAATGTCTCTTTTTTTTTTAAAAAAAAATAGGGGGAGACGTTGTGACTACCTGGAAAAAACATACTCCTATTTAATGACGATACTACCTACTAGTAAAGAATTCGAACGTGCATTTCCTACGGCAGGAGAATTTGTAACAAAAATAAGAAGCCGTTCCAACGATGAAAAGCTAGAGGAGCTGTGTTTTTATAAGCTTATTTAGAGAAACACAAGAAATGAAGAAATGCTTTTTTTATTTCATTATGTACTCTTTTTGTTTGCTTTCTTATGATAAAAATTAATTTTTTTATTTATTTCATTAAAATAATATTATATCAATTTTTAATTATATTTTCAGTTTTATTATGCAATTTCAACTATGCTAATGTGTAAGTATTTTTAATAAATAGTCCAATCCTAATCCCGGACCAATCCCGGATTGAAAATATGGCCCGGGATTGCAAACCCTAGATGCAACCCCTCACCATGACAATGCAAAAAGCTCCGTAATCTTGATTGTAAAAGTGGATAAGACAACATAACTTTGTTACGAATTAGTGTGGCAATATCTTCTTTCTCTATTCCTCAATATCATTTATCTCTCTGACTATTTATGTACTATTCTGTAATTTCACTTGCTATTCTATCTTAAAGAGTAAATTTGGCTAAACTGAAGAAAACTGAAGTTAGAGCGGATAGACTTCGAGGATAGCCCATTCTAACACAAATTCACAAACGTAAAAAATGAGATTACTCTTTCTTTATAAATCAAAGTTTTGTTGATTACTTTGTAATTTCTAAATGCTTCTGTAAAAATTTTAATTTACACATAAAATTAAATTTATTTTTGTAGAGCTACCTAAATTCTTTTGGTCAACTTCACAGAATTTTCAGTATTTTCAAAATGTCTGTATACATTATGAATTTCGGTACTTAAGTACTATTGCAACAATGCCAACGAACTCGCCAAGTTGGCAACACTCATTTCACATGTGTCGTACGCCCTGAATTGGCAACCATGTGTTTCGCTTCATATAATGTCGCCAATACGGTTGCGATAATACGTATGTGCCTGAATTTCCCTGGTGTTTTTATTTGTTTATTGCTATATGTTTCTCAATGCATGTTTTATATCCGAACACAAATCTAGAAACCTCTCTAACTTTCAGGATGTAAATAATTTTTATAAGGCCACAGTCCCAATGCACTAGCTATTATTATTTCCTTTCGGTGCTTTATACAACTATATCGAGTGCAAGCATGAATTTATCTAAAAAATATGAGTATCCTTTGACAAAAACTTATTGTTTTCTTATCCTCCATAAATGTAAACTATTGAATAAATAAAAGCTATTAAAAAGCACCATGTTTTGTAACACCATGGAGCTGTACAGCTTTTTTAGTATACAGTGCAATCTACATACTAATAAATCATTGTTTTAAATAGAGCCTTAAATTGCGCATACATCAAAAACTTTAAATCTGAAAACGAAAAAGAAATAATAATAAGGTGTGGACTGACTATTAATGAATAAAGGAAAAACAACACACCAACCGGACGTGTTAAAAAAAATGCAGATTCAAAACCATAAAAGAAAACAATAAGAAGAGAGATAGAGAGAAAATAAACAGCACAAAAAAGATTTTTCTCTTATGCAAATGATTCTGTTCAAATCTTTTCAAATACCACTGGTGACAAAAGCATTTTGAACGAAGATAAAAGCTTTCAAATTCTAGTACAAAATCATTTATGAAGAGAGCCGCTGCTTCTATTTTAGTTATAAGCAAAAGCCCACGCTGTACACTTTACTGTTGCCATTCTCTCTTTCTGAAGTCCCTGTCTTTTACAGACAGTGTGTTTAACGAGTTCTTATTCTTCTCAACACAAAGCTTTTTGCTTCCATTTTTTTCGGGGGGAAAAAAGACAACGAATACCCGTGTAAAGCTAGCAAAAAAAGCAATTCTTTTAACCATTGTTCTCTAAGTCAGGCTAACAATTAGCGTTTTTGCAAGTTAGTCTGAAGTTTTAGAATTTTCTTTTAAAAATTCGAAAGTGACATCGCTGCTGGGCTTGGTTTGTTTTCCATTCTTATCATCAAGATGTCTAACTTAAATGACGTGCGTGGAATTTTTGTTTATTCAGAATACAAAATACCCATCATTTTTATAAAAAAAGTAGCTTTTATTCGAAAGTATCGACTTTAAAAAGAAAGAAAATCGAATCAAGTATAATCTTATCTTTCGGTTGCTTTATCAAATATGATAATTTTAAATTTATTTCATAGTCATCAGATACTAATATTTTTATTGGAGCTCTAATATTTCTACTTGAAACAAAATCACAAGTGATAAACTCTCTTTTTATGCTATTAACAAGTAGAAGATACACAATGTTTCCTTTTTATTAATTTACCATGCTTGATTATCCACAAATTGTCGGCCAGTTGGGGTTGGGGAGAAAAACCAGCTTTTTACTAGTATTTCCAGCCAGCGGTAAAGATTTTGACTCCTGAAATTTTACACAATTCTTTGCTTGTTCTCAAAGGAGCCCATAGAATCTCTTCTACAATTCTTTACCTGTACTCAGTGGAACCTCTGGAATCATTTACAATTCTGTGCTTGTACTCAATGGAGCTTATAAAATCTTCTACAATTTTTTTCTTGTATCCAATGGAGTCCCTAGATTCCTCTATAATTATTAGCTTATACTTAGTGGAACCCTTGGAATCTTCTACAGTACTTTTCTTACACTCGATTGTATATGTTAAGAATAGTTGACTCCTTTCGCCGTCCAGAGATGGCGCCACGAACTTAACTTCGTTTTCCGGAAACCGATGTGAGTTCGGTGGGAAAATGACATTCCATTCGGATGATTCGGTTGTACTGGTCGCCATTCTTGTGATTATGTTTTAGTGAAATGTTTTTTCTTTTATCGTACATGTAAAGGCATGAGTGTGTGTGTGAAGCAAATATATACATGAAAAGTCGACTTGTGAAATCATTGATCATTGGTGTGATTCATTAATAATCTTCATTGATATATTTTTCATTCAGCTTTATACGAAATACTTCCACAGTGTTCCTACGCCTAGCATGGAAAATGGCGGTAAGTCAAAATCCGTTCGTTATACAATTCATAATTGCATTCTACATCAAACTCAAAATCTAAAGTCTCATTCTCATTCATAACAAGTGGTCCGTCGAATCGCGGAGTTATTGATGTGATTTATTCTTTGTTATTTTAATTATTCGTTTCATACTCGATATTCTTATTCTAGTGCATTTATTCTGATACGAATTCTTGAAGTATTCTTATACATTCTGATTAATATTATTCGTTTCATACTCGATATTCTTATTCTAGTGCATTTATTCTGATACGAATTCTTGAAGTATTCTTATACATTCTGATTGATATTATTTATTATTTGATTCTAGACTTATTCTTTTGTTCTATTTTGTATAAATATTTTTTGATAGTTGTGTATTTGCATTGTGTAGGCATTTGTTATTATTGGTATAGTTGTGTATTTTGTGTAGAATTTTAAAATTTCATTCATAATTCATGGCTCCAAAACAGTCGAAAAATAGTGGTAAATTTGATTTAATTATAAAAGAATTAAAAGTTTTTGAAAGTAGAATAAATAAATGCGATGATAATAAATCACGCATACGTGTTTTAAAAACCCAAGTGTTGCAATATGAAACTAGATTAACTGAAATATTCGGTGAATTGTCAACGCATGAAAGTGATGAATCATTTGATATTTATATGAAATATAAAGATATGTTATTCAATTGGGTTGTTGACCTTGAACAAAAATCTGAGGTTGAGGAAGTAAAAAATAGTATTCATGTAAAGTCTTCAGTAGTTAATTTACCAAAACTTGAAGTTCCGCATTTTTATGGAAATTGCGAGAACTGGATTTCATTCAAAGAGTTATTTAAGTCTTCGATTCTAGATAACAAATCAATAAGTGATCTTGAAAAATTGCAATATCTGCAGGCTTCTGTTCGCGGGGATGCAGCCAAATTAATTCGGGGTTTTGCAATTACTGTGGACAATCTTAAGAACTGTTGGGATATACTGTGCAGTCGGTATGAAAACAAACGACAATTAGCTCTTAGCCAAATAAATAAGCTATTTAGTATTAAGATATCCAGGGCAAATACTTCAAAATTGCTTTTGGAAATAATAGATATTTGCAATGAAGTCATTCGAAATTTAAAAACTTTAGATTTAGAAACAAATTCATTAACAGAGTTGATCATAATAAATTTTCTCATTTCAAAAGTGGATGCATGTATTAGGCAACGGTGGGAATTATCTTTGGAAAATAATAAAATTCCCACTCTTGAGGAATTTAGAGTTTTCATTGAAAGAGAAGCTCGTGGTCTGAATGAGTTAAACTTTGTAAAACCTGACATTAAGAAAGGTAATGTTAAACCATTAAATTCATTTAACAAATCAAATGTAAATACTACTGTTGTCAAATGTAACCAAGTAAAATCAGGGGTAAAATTAGATGTTGGTCAAAGTAACAATTGCATTCTATGTTGTCAAAGCCACGCCTTATTCAAATGTCCAACTTTTAATTCTATGAATGTAAATGAAAGATGGCAAGTGGTAGGGAACAATAATTTATGTACTAATTGTTTGAGGAGTAACCACAGGCTTGAAACATGTAGAATAGGATTCTCTTGTAAAAACTGTTCTGAAAGACACCATACATTATTACACAGATATTCAGTCAGTCCTTCAGCAGATACTCAAGCAAATTCTGTTGTGACAGTGTCTAACAATTGCACACAATTGACAGAAGGTCACGTACTGTTGTCCACAGCATTAATAAATGTTAAATCTAAACATGGTAAACAAATAACTTGCCGTGCTTTGATAGACAATGCTTCTCAAAATTCTTTGATTTCCAAGCAATGTGCTGATCGCTTAAAATTGCCATTAAAACACACCAATCATAAATTAGTAGGTGTAAATGAAACATTTGCTGAAACTTCATTATATTCGACAAATTTGGAATTTTTTTCTTGTGTTTCCTCTGATAAATTCCAAGTAAAAGCTTTGTTAGTCTCGAAAGTCACTTCAGCTATGCCAAACTTTCCAATTAAATATCATGAGTGGCCTCATATCAAAGATCTAACTCTTGCTGATCCAACGTTTTATATTGAAAATGAAATAGACATTCTTCTAGGTGCTGATGTTTTTATGACAATAATTTCAGGGACTCCTATAATGGGACCCAAAGGTACCCCATCAGCATTGCCAACAAAATTAGGTCATTTATTGTCAGGTACCATAAATACACCATATAATCAAAATTCATCCCTAATCTGTCACACTCTTTTAAACATAGACCATTCTTTGAAACAATTTTGGGAACTTGAATCTGTTCCTAAGGACATTCCGTCAAAGGATGAGGATGAGCTATGTGAGTCTATATTCGTAAATTCTCATATTCGTAATGCTGATGGTAGATATATTCTAAAACTGCCATTTAGAGATGATTCAAGTCTTGGAGATAGTAAGGAGGGTGCATTAAAACGATTATATTCTCTTGAAAGAAAACTTCACTCTAATAATCAATTAAAGGAACAATACACAGAATTTATGGAGGAATACCAAAACCTTGGTCACATGACGCCTCTCGCATCAGATGTAAAATCTCCACATTATTTCTTACCCCATCATGGTGTGATTAATGATAATAGTTCCACAACCAAATTAAGGGTGGTGTTTGACGGCTCATTCAAAAGTACAAATGGAAATTCTTTGAATGACATTCTGCTGACTGGTAAAAAACTACAGTCAGACATTTTTCTAACTTTACTTAAATTCAGATTCTTCCCAATTGCTTTTTCTGCTGACATTGCAAAAATGTATAGACAGATATTAATATCACAAGATGATGTATGCTTTCAACAAATATTTTGGAGGAAGTCTCCAGAGGAACCATTAGGGATTTTCAAATTAAATACAGTTAGCTATGGTACATCTTGTGCCCCATTTCTTGCCATCCGAACTTTGAAACAATTATGTGAGGATGAAAAACATCGTTTTCCACAGGCAGCTAAGCTCGCAAAAGATCATTTCTATGTTGACGATTTGTTAGCCGGTGCTGACTCATTGGACTCGGCTAGAAAATTGTTCACGAACTGCAAAATTTAATGTCAGCCGGTGGATTTGAGCTGCGAAAATGGTCATGCACTCATCCAGAAGTCTTGTCAGACTTGCCAAACAGTCTAAAGACAAATATTTCCTCACATTCATTTAATGATGAGTTCACCCAGAAAATTCTTGGCTTATTCTGGGATCTAAACGAGGATTCCTTTAAAGTAAGAGCAGTCTTACCAGACCAGGTATCCACAAAGAGACAGATGCTATCAATCATCGCACGCATCTTTGATCCTCTGGGGTTTGTCTCTCCCTCAACTATAATTTTAAAGATTATTCTTCAAGACCTGTGGAAGGCAGGGCTTGACTGGGATGATGAGATATCATCAGACATTCTTAATAGATGGAATCGGTTTCAAGCAGAAATTTCATGCCTCAAACAAATAAAAGTTCCCAGATATGTTCAAACACGAAATGCTAAACACTGTGAAATTCATGGGTTCTGTGACGCCTCCTCAAAGGCATATTCAGCCGTAATATACTTACGTGTTGTTTCTGATTCGCCACACTTATTCTTAATGGTTTCAAAAACTCGTGTGGCACCTGTACAAACAATATCATTACCTAAATTAGAGCTTTGTGGTGCTCTGCTTCTGGCTGAACTTCTAGATACATTTAAGAGATCTCTTAACATCACTCACGATACTTATTTATGGTGTGACTCAACAATTACACTGAGTTGGATAAATAATCCACCTGTAAAAGGAAATCAATTTGTGCAACACAGGGTTGGAAAAATTCACACACTAGCCTCAAAAGAATCTTGGCATCACATTCCGGGAAAATTAAACCCGGCAGATTGGGCAACAAGAGGCCTCTACCCGAAGCAACTTCTTGAAAATTCAGAGTGGGTAGCTGGTCCAAAATGGCTTCATGATTTCCATCCTTCTTCCAATTCATTTCTTCCTTTCTCTGAACAGCCAGTTCCACTTGTTCCTATTGATCAGTCTGAATCATTAAGTGACTCTGTTGTTCTTTCAACTGGTGTTGATAATTCTCTTAGTTTCTTGGATAAGTTTTCCTCGTACATGAAAGTAATTAGGACTGTTGCATGGATATTCAGGTTCTACCATAATTCCAAATCAGTGTCCAAAGTTACTGGGCCTTTATATACACATGAATTAGAAACCTCAATAAAAAAGGTAGTCAAATTGTTACAAAATGGAGAATACCATACAGAACTTAATCTCTTGAAATGTAACAAGCCTCTTCCCAAATCTAACAACCTTCAGTCTTTGAATGTATTCCTTGACTCTGAGGGAATTCTTCGTGTCGGAGGACGTCTTCGTCTCCAACAAACTCTTAAATTTGAACAAAAGCATCCTATGCTCATCCCAAAAAACAATCACTTTACAAGTCTAATCATTAGACATTTTCATAGGGTCAATTTCCATGCTGGGCAGGAACTAGTTTTATCCCTCATTCGTCAGCAGTTTTGGATACCTAATGGTAAATCAGCTGTCAGAAAAGAACTACACAACTGCGTAGACTGTTTTAAGCTTGTGGCGAAGCCTGTCTCTCAAATGATGGGTGATCTACCCATCGAACGAATCACCCCTTGTCGTGCTTTTGAAAAAGTAGGCATTGACTTTGCTGGACCTATCACGACAAAGTGCCAACATACTCGCAAGACCAGCAACTTCAAATCTTACATCTGCCTCTTCATCTGCATGTGTACTAAAGCAGTGCACCTTGAACTCGTATCTTCGCTATCAGCAGCAGCATTTTTGTCAGCACTGCGTCGATTTGTGTCACGCCGTGGCTATCCATCAGACATTTATTCTGACAACGGTACAAATTTCGTTGGTGCTTCAGCTTACTTGAAGGACTTGTTTAAATTACTTCACAACTCTAATGTCCAGGACTATTCGTCAAGCAAAAACATTCAGTGGCACTTCATTCCTCCATATGCACCAAATTTCGGAGGTGTGTGGGAAGCCTCAGTCAAACTCACAAAGCATCATTTGCTCAAAACCTTAAAGGCGGCTGTGCTGAACTTTGAAGAGTTAGCTACAATCCTGTGCCAAATCGAGGCGTGCATAAATTCACGTCCTCTTTATCCGCTATCATCAGACCCTAAGGATCTCCAGGTGTTAACACCCGGACACTTTCTTATCGGGTGTCCCTTGCTTGAACTCCCTGATCACAGTCTGACTAACCAATCCTTGAGTCTTCATTCTAGGTGGTCTCTTCTGATGAAGTTGAAAAAGATGTTCTGGTCTCGCTGGCAGCTCTCCTACCTCAACACCTTGCAGTCCCGAACCAAATGGATGCAGGGCCAGAAAGACTTCACGGTAGGATCCCTCGTCCTAATCAAGAATCCAGCCTCTTTCAGCACCAGGTGGACTCCCGGAAGGATTGTGGCCACACATCCTGGAGCTGACGGAATATGCCGTGTCGTCACTATCCAGACTTCACGTGGAGTCATGACAAGACCAGTCTCTCAAGTTGCAGTCTTGCCCCTACCACCATCGACTACATCTTCCCGCCCCCCGGAGGATGTTAAGAATAGTTGACTCCTTTCGCCGTCCAGAGATGGCGCCACGAACTTAACTTCGTTTTCCGGAAACCGATGTGAGTTCGGGGGAAAATGACATTCCATTCGAAGGATTCGGTTGTACTGGTCGCCATTCTTGTGATTATGTTTTAGTGAAATGTTTTTCTTTTATCGTACATGTAAAGGCATGAGTGTGTGTGTGAAGCAAATATATACATGAAAAGTCGACTTGTGAAATCATTGATCATTGGTGTGATTCATTAATAATCTTCATTATATATTTTCATTCAGCTTTATACGAAATACTTCCACAGTGTTCCTACGCCTAGCATGGAAAATGGCGGTAAGTCAAAATCCGTTCGTTATACAATTCATAATTGCATTCTACATCAAACTCAAAATCTAAAGTCTCATTCTCATTCATAACAGTACA
>BMAO01006432.1:0-57301 GCA_019973975.1 Trichonephila clavata
GAAGTACTTTATTGAAATATGATAAGCAGAATCTTTCATGGAGTAAAGATCCGCTATATATATGTGTTTTCTGAAATTGACCCCAGATGGCGTTGATGGGGCTCAAGGCGTTCTAGATAATTGTTTTCCATTTTTAATTTATTAGACTCACAGTCTTCAAATTTGGTAAGCAGATTCCTTTCATACAGTACATTTCCTAAAATGGGTTTTGTGAAAACAGTCCCCCCAAGTTGCGGTTTCCGGGTTCTCAAGGGGCTTTATAGATAATTATTCCATTTTTAAACTATTAGACGTACAGTCTTGAAATTTGGTAAAAGATTCTTTCGCAGAGTAGAGAACGCTACAAAATGGGTTTCGAAAATTAAACACAAGTTTCATTTCGGGGGATTAAGGGGCGTAATGGATATAAATATTCCGTTTTTTAAACTTTATACCTACTGCTTGAAAATTGGTGGCATGTTCTTTCATGGAACAGAGTTCCATTAAAACGAAATTAAACCCAAGGAGGGTTGCGAGAGACGGGAATTATGGGGAAAAAATACCGTTTTTGAATTGTTACCCACATACTTGAAATTGGTTAAGCATGTTTCTTTTGTTGAATAGGGATCTACTAAGAATGTATTTTAGGGAATCAACTCCTGGGGGAGCATGGGGTTACTGGGGCGTATTGACACAAAAAAAATTTCCTTTTTTCGAACTACAAGGACTATAATAGTGGAATTTGGTTTGCATTTTCCATTTGTTAAATTGAAATCCGCTAAGAACAGTTATATTGGAGAACGTTTCTCAACGGAATTACGGAGGAATTGATAATAAAACTTCGTTTTACTCTATTAGACTTAGACTTAAAATTTGTCTTGCATGCTTACTTTATGGAGTAGAGTTCACCAAAAATTGGTTACGCGGAAATCCACTTGGTTTAGGGTTACGAAAGTAAACATCTTCTATACTTCATTTTTAAAATTTTTGAAAATACAAATTGTAAGTCCTGTCCTTTTTTATATCAAGAGTCGAGAGTTACAGGTATACTTATATTTTTCAATATAATCGAATTCTTAATATCAATTTTTAGATATCAATAATTTATATATATATTTGTATATAGACAGTATATATTTATAAAACGTCATGAAATACCCAGCGAAGCGGGTGGGTAACGGCTAGTATATATATATGTGTGTCTGTGTGTGTGTTTTGTAGCACTTTTTGAATTCCGGTTTTTTTCCTCTTTGATCTCTTTATCTATGGTTGTGTGGGCATGGTACGCTCTAGAAAAAAATAATGGATTGATTTAAATATGTTACTAGTTTGAGTATTGATGTTAAAGCTACACAGTGCCCTTTTTAAAGACAGTATATTGAAAGTAATTTGTGTTTTATTTTTAAATTATATTATTAAATTGATTCTTCAAATAAAAATTTTTTTACCGGTCTTTATTTTAAAAATTACAAATTTTTCTTGTAAAATACTCAATTTTTAAAGTTTTTTAGTTATTTGATTTTTCTGTTTCTTAAGATTATTGAGAACAAAAGTTAGTATGGAATTGAACATTTCAAACTAATTTTCCCTACTAAAAATTCCTTGTTGAATTTTAATAATTATTTTTACAGCTATGGAAAAAATATCAAATTTTTTAAAACTATTAATTTAAGATTTTTAGAAAAAATAACTAGTGCTCTCAGACCGAAATCCATACTAACTTTTAAAGAACATATATATATATATATAAAATACTACAAAATTTTCAATATTATCTTGAACAGAAAAAATCCTTGGGAGAAATATATCCTCAAATTGAAAAGTCTGAGAAAAACACAGTTAAGTTTCTAAAGGCATAAAACAAAAACTAATAATGCCTCTAAAGATTAATAAAAAAAATGTTATTATCCAAATTATGTACATTGTATCAAAACACTACTTTAATTAAATATGTTATATGAGGATATATATTTTTTATATTTAAAATATGTTTTACATAAAATTGATAGCATTTGTTATATATACGATGACAGAGATTACTCAGTCTAATCTTAACATGATGCTTTCATAAAAGTTTTGAAACACTTAGAAAAATAATAATGATACAAACTGAAATTAGAAACCCCTAGGTTTGTACGTATAACATCTAATTTTTTCTCAGTTTTAAGTCGGTGCAATTTAAAAAGTTTGTTTTTTATTACATGACTTGAAATTATTTTACTATAATACATTTTGTAATATCATAGATAAATTCAGTTATATTTGCAATACTTGTATACGGAATGCTTGAACTCAATAAAGTATCATTGTAGTATCAGCTGAAAAAAGGCTGATTTAAGTCATATAATTTTCTGTAGTATTCCACCTCTTCCAAATATTGTCTTTTAGTAACACAAGGATGTTTTGAGCCTGGCAATTTCTCAATAGGAAAAAATTAATGAAAGCAAAAAAAGCTTTTAAGGTTTATAACTATGTGTAAAAACACACAAATATTGCTCTTTAAAAATTAAAAACCTTGAAACATAACTGAACAGAAAAGATTTTAGTAGTAAAAGTAAGAGTTAATAGCCATTTCACTGAACGAACCGATTATTCTCCCAAATATCTCTCTTTATATACAAAAAAAGTTTTTCAAGATGCTGTAATATATTTATTTCAAGGCTTTTTTTAAGGTGAAGTTAACAAAAGAAACTACATCTTTTTTACATAATGGAGCAAACTCACAGTTTGGACAAATTTACATTTATGATAGGGAGGCTTTGCATGAACGTGCAAAAATAGTTAAACGTGACGATGTGTTACAAATTTTACAGCCAATTATGAAGAAAAAAAACCGTATGAACTACATAATACAAGGAAATTACAGTTTTACAATTTGAGCTGTGATAGAGTTGCATAATTTGTACAATGGGAGTTGGTCCGCCATTAGGCAAATAAGGGAGGGGGCGGTACCTCCTTCCAGTTTTTAATTAATTAAACTTTTAAGAATGGAAAAATGCTTCAAAATGATTGCTAAACTAATCACTCTCTCTAAACTGTCAAATATTGAGATTGTCAACTCTCAGAAAACTTCAAATATATTAAAAACTGATTGGTTATCAGACTACCTTAACCTTTTCAATAGAATTTTTGCTATTCCTGGTGGGCGCAGTAGCTTAGTGGTTATGGTCACGAGTTCATGGGCTCAAATCCTGTTGTTACTAAACACCCTCCGTGTTGATGAGGCCATTCCTCCCATTTATGTGGTAGTTAGGAAAGAGGGATGCCAGCTCAGGTGTCATTCTCGTTACTCGACCGAGGTTGAACATTACGAGGTTTCTGATCAATAGCCCTCTTGTTGCTTTATAGAGCGACACTAATCTCTCTCTCTTTCTTTAGCTAATCCTGCTCCAGGCACATAAATTACTGTAAAATTCTCATTTATAGTTAATCTTTTATCTTCAAAGTTTACATATTTAATATTGTTTGAATTTTTTTCCTAATGGGAAATTTTAAGAGTGCAGTCCATTTGGACGTAGCTGCTTTAATTTCGGAAAGGACTTCCTTTCCTCATTCAAAAATAACTTATTTTTGAGATTGTGCATAATTCTCTGTTTTACGAATTTTTTAGTCTGCTTATGTGATCCATTAGCACAGAGTAGCAATTACTTAACAATTCGATTAAAATTTTCTATTTTATTCCATTACATTAAAACTGTTTAAATGTAATTTTATAGCAAAAACATGAAGAAAAATTACATTTTCAAAACATTCTCTTTTCATGGAAAATACTTCTATGTAATATTTTTTCTTTGTATTTATAGTTAGGATTTTTCTTTACAGAGCCTGAATGAATTTTTTTGAAACATTCACATTATTTTTAGAGTTACTATTGAAATAACAACCAGGCTTCTTCATAAAAATTCGCTACTTTATTAATATAAGTCCACTTCTAAATTATATCTTCTAAAAAGTACGGTTGTGAGGTAGGGATTCTTGGGAGCTTCCCAAATCGAATAACAAAAACTAAACTTCCGTAACATCAAGAATTATTTTGAAGATTGTCGAATTTTAGATATCCATAATAATAATGTTTACGATAAATTTTACATCTCGCCATATTGACATCAATAGGAGTATTGTAAAGTTTTCATATGCAAGAGTATATTTTTTTTATTCTTGATTATTTTAGGGTCCCGGTGCATAGCATCCATTGACGACACCACTCCTGGTTGAAATGACAATTCTACAAATGTTTCACTCACTAAGAAAGTATACACCCCACAATAACCCCCTTTCAGTCCCAAAATAGATTCCAATCGCCTCCCCCTGAAATCAACAGCTATCCTGTTCATGTGTTTCCCCCCACCCTCGTCAACCTTATATCAAGGTCACTTGACCGTTTCATCTTGGAAACAAATTGTCAGAACTTCCTTCTTTCATTCCAACGAAGAGGGACAATGACGTGAACTCATGACGTAGTGTAGGGTTACTTGAATTCTCTTACCCCCTCCCCCTTTCATATATAAAAAGCAGAACTAGTGTTTCTGAAGTGATTAAAATCATTATCCATGTAGCAAAATATTCTTTTTCGTAAAATAAAGTATTATTAATGTGTATTTAAGTAGTTTATATGCTCAATTTTCTTCTAAAGTAATATTTTAAAAGTTTTGAACGTAGATTGCATACAAGTGGCGCCATCTGCAGTCATTACAATAAAGCTTGCCAAACATGGCGTCCGAGCATTTGGAAGCAAAAATATATGTATTTTTCGTAATTTTCAAATTTTCTAGACTATTTCTGACATTTTTACATTTCATGGTGGATTTATATGAGTAATTTACGTTCTCAACAAATGTTTCACAACCAAATAATGTGATTTCATTAAGTTAAAGTACCCTGACCTTTTCAGTACATTTAGAAATCCACCTTAAATATCAAAGTTTTGTGTGTTTTAAGTATTATATATGTAAAAAGAATTTTTTTATGCTTGTAATTCTCAAAACAGCAGTTGATTCAGATGATTTATTTCACATTATTCGAAGTGATTACATAATTTCCTTTTCTGTGTTACAAATAGCTAATTTTGTAAAAGAAAGCCATTATTTTTTTAGTTAATCCTTAGATTAACTAAAAAAAAATAATAAAAAGAAGAAAACTGAAAACCCTTCCACACACGCTTTTCTATTTTAATTTTGCTAGCAACAAAATTTAAAATAAAACTAATGCTTAAGGTCCCAAGAAAAATATCTATTTGTATTTGCTATAATATGCAATGTGCAATTTCCAACCAATGAATTTTCATACTGGATTTTATTTCATCCATTTGTAAATAAATTCTTGATGTCATGAGACATTTTTATTTTTTTCCATAATTACCGTATGAATTATATATATTTTTTTTAAAACCTGATGAATATGTTTTAAAATACTTTCTTTTTTTTATATCAACCAATTTTTCGTTCATTTCAAAGTAGTGATCTATGAACAATAATGATTCGGCAACTATTGAGTAAATTACAAATAACGTAAGCAAAAATGATTACACTCAAAATTTTCACTTTAATGGGGCGCCATCTGTTGGAGTTTGTTGTAGCTATTTTGATGATATTTCAAATATTTGTCGGATTTAATTTTTAAACCTCTTATAATTTAATTTTTACTAAACTGTAAAAATAGACATTTTTTTATTTACTTTTTTCATTCTAAATGATTTTAAATATGAATTATTCCTATCAAATGAGTCCTCACCGTTTTAGAAAATTTAGAAAGTGAAGATGTTATAATATGAACGAAAAACATTTAGGTACCTAATGTTTTTTAATAAAAAGATTGCTCTTAAGAAAAAACTCCAGATATTTATGAGTACCTACTGCGAAATCATTTACGAAACCATGATTATGTTATTAACTTATTTAAGTCAGTTACAGATTCCCTAACATTTCATGAGTAATTGTAATTGATTTCCCTGCAAATTTTATGAAAATATAACTGAAGTAATGCAAATTAATAAAGAGTACCATGTGTGAATGCATTCTAATTGCAAAATAAAATGTACAATGCCCTATCCAATATACTTATGAAAATTAATCCTATGTACCTATAAACAGATAATATATATATATATTTTTTTTGAAAAAGTCAATTTCTACTTAGGTTATTAAAGAAAAAGTTTATTTTAGTTACGTTTTATTAAATAATTACAATTAATATAAATATTTATATACAAATGACAGAATCAAAATATTAAGTGGCAAAACACCTTTTAAATTAACGTCAAAAATTTTTTAACATAGAATCTGAAATTACATTTTTCAATAAAAGTTTAATATAATAAGTAAGATTTTATCTTAAAACAAATATGAAACGAATGCTGATGAATATTTAGGTAAAGTTTAACAAATTTAACAAAAGGGTTTTATCCAATAGAGCTGCCATCTACAGGAATAACATCGACTCTGATATATATTTCTTAAACTGCAATTAATTATTTAAAACTAATTTACGAATTAATATTTGAAATAAAAAACTGCATTAACATCAAGTGTCAGCCACTAAAAGTTTTAAAAAAATGTATTTGATTTTGAGTAAATGAATAAAATGTATTTCATTGAGGATTGAAAATTTGAACAAGATATATAAATAAATATATATGGGGAGAGTGTGAACACATAGTATGAATTGAAAATCAGCCAGAAGAATAATCAGACTAAAAACCAGTACCTATATCAATGGATTTCGGTGTAGAGGCACCATGGTATTATTCTGTCTACAGAAGGCATATTTTAACTTTTAAAAGATATTTTTACGTATTCCAGTAGTTATTTCTAAGACTCAACAGCTGCTTTTCAAATTCTTTGAGCGTTTTGAGTATTTAGATTATTTATTCCCAGGCACGAGAAATGAATTCCAGCCATTTTTCTATCATATGGTATGAAATAAATACAGCAGATGGCAGCACGAAACACTTTCATAAAAAAAACCCCAGAAAATATGCAATTTCGGAAGCATTTCTACACTTTATGAAAATGATTTAAATCTACTAACTACGGGACGTATACTTTAAATCATTGAGCAAGTCAAAATATATTTTCAAAGTTGACTATAAGCATTCACTAGGACAAATAAACTAAATTATGGTCTATTCGTTTGAATTACGTTAGCTACAAAATTTTTTTAAGAAATACAGAAACACTTTGAAACCAAAAACTGCGTAAAAAAGTGACACTTTATCAAACTTGTTTAATAAGTGGTGCGTCATATTCCAATTTGACATGTTACCACTAGTTCAAATTACATGGCAGGCAGTGCGTACTGCGGTATTAGAGCAGCCTAGGAAATATTTTTGGTATGTATTAGGGCAATTAAAGAAGTTGTCTGGCATGTAATTGGTTATTATCTGGATTTCAGATCTGTGTCATCATGAAACGAATCTATCCCTAAAACGCCCTTTTAAGCTCTTTTAGCTGCTTTATAAGGATTCCACTGATGGAAAGAGTCTGCTGGCCAAAAGTAATCACAACTTATATCGTAACATTTTGCTGCAGATGTGTAATGTACAACAATATTTCTAGATCGGATATCACCAGACACTTTTGCACAAATTGTTAAAGACATTTAGTGGATGGTCAGTGCATTTCTGGATCTCGGCACTGGAAGAAAGATAGATGGCGCTATGTGCTGCAATGGTTTTAACTCTGCTTTCTAAATCGCTTATCTAGGACCATGATTTTCATCTTTGAGCTATTCTGAGATAACTGATACAGAAAAATCGGAATATGTGAAAATGATCTAAAAGTATTATTCCTTAAATGCTACCAATATTTCAAAGAATAGAAGGCTCTATATTCTTAACTCTTAAATCTATCATATACAGGCCCCAACTCAGTCTATTTCTGAATTAGCAAGTTCGTGATAAATCAATTCCTTCAGATGGACGTCTGGAAGTCGAAGTGGTCATAACACGGAATTCCCATGCCCAATGTCTGCTTATTCCATATCCAGCCAATGACGCACAAAACACTCATATCCGCAGTGGCGTAACGGAAAACATCAAACAGAAACAGTCAGGCTTTGGGCCCCCAAGTTGGATTTTACAAATGGTAGGTATTTGGCAGCAATCAGGATTTGGGCCCCCTAGAACCCTGGGCCTCTCGCAATTGTACGTTACGCCACTGGATATTCGCCGGAGCTCCATCATGCTTGAAACAAAAGCCGCGAATAACAGATAAGGGCATATAAATAGGGAATCATTTAATACATCGTGGAGAAACATCAAGTACAAATGGCTTATCAGCTATTCAGGCAGAATATATGATTCAGTTAATCGATTGCTTAGTATTCTGGCGAACAAATTTGGAAACCAGTGATTTTGATTTCTTTTCTCCTGCATGATGGTAGAAACCTGAACAAATATGGCGGTTGTGACTGTTGATGACGTGGGAATTGTGTATCATCCATACACAAGATACGTGCAATAAAAGCATAATTGCCTTTATATTGTTGCAATAACCATTTAAAAAGTCAATGTATGAGGGGAGTGACCTACTCTCAGCCCCACCTAGAGGTGTGGCTGGAAATGAAGGATGAATTGCCATAATATCTTACAACTATTTGTTCAACTCACAAATTATCAGCAGACACAATTTTAATATTCAAACTACAAAAGATGTTCCTAATAAGAGCAATAGGGAAATAAACCACGAGAGACGTGATTTATGAGAAGACTACTGTTATATATTGATCCTTCTTTTATGGGATCAATCCACTACTCTAAATATTTGAGTTATAATTTACCTATGGTGACCAGTCGACATTTTAACAACTTCAACTATTTAATGCCTGAAATGCGTTATCAAATATACTAATACCTGATCGGTAGCTATCTCTCCTGATCGTCAGATTTTCTATATTTCAATCTCCATGTAACTCCGTCTATCCATCTAACTAGCTAGAAAACTTATACTATATATAACAGACCTAACTTGCATATTACGGTTTCTTTAACAAAAAGATTGGTTGTGATTGATTTCCATTGAAATCCCAAATATTTCCCAAGAAGATTAGTTGAAATACGTGTATAGATCCGTCATAAATGCATCGCTGAAAGTCATCAGGATGTAAAGAATGAATGGCTGCATTACCATATGGGTATAGGCTCCCTGGCTGTAATTGTCTGGGCACATTACTACTACTTTTTTTTATCTCATTGGCTAATGCACGTATATTCCACTCAGGAGATTGTTCCAATCCCCGAAGTATTGCATTGTCTTGTGCTAGCGTAAGCCCTCCATGTGATCTTCCAACAACATCACAGTGATTGTTTGTCGGGTAGATGCTTCCACTGTTTCGCAGTTAATCGTCAGTTGACATTTGGAAGGACGATATGGTGGATAGTGACAAGAATACTCCCTAGCAATTTGTAAGGCATTACCTTTACATGGATAGAAAATAAAATGTATGCCACAATATTCATAACTGTTATGTATCACTAACATGTGATAATTTCAGTTGACCGTGGAAGCTTGAAAATTGTGGTCACGGACTCGTTACTGTCTAGTCTTGAATTTGAACTCTAGAGCCACTGAATACTCGTCGTATAGAGGGGTTGATGCACGTTAAATCTGTCGTGGTAAAATCCTCAAGTTGGCGTTGAGGGGAGCATTGAAGAGAGGGCTGCCAGCTCAGTATTTGAACTATTTACTCGACCGAGGCTCAAGATTAAGTGTTCAATCGCCATTAGCCCTCGTGTTGCTTTATCTTACAATTCTAATAAGCACTGATTGTGAAGAATATCAACAGCTGCTAGACGCACCCTTTTAAATACGATTCAAAGAGCGGCTTGACGTCATTTCACATGACTCAATGTGCGCGATCCTCATTTTGAAATTATTTTAATGTAAACTTTGGCAAATACTAAATTAAATTTGCATATGTCCACTACAATGGCTAGCAAATACGTTTTTAAAGCAATTTCCCGAGATATCTTCTCTGGAGTAACACATTGTTCTCGGTGAAGTGAGGTTGCGTGACAACATTTTGATCTACATAATGAGGATAAATTTACGGTTCTTTTTTATTTTTAATCTTCTTGGACTATATTTCCATTTCAGTTGTCAAAAACTAATATGACGTAATTTCATCGTCCAGCAGACATTCTTGCGTTACATGAGTTTACGTCTTTGCATATCGGAGACGGTCACATGACGATCAATGATGGAAAATGATGGACGGCACAAATGTTCGATTTATGCCACGTACAATCCTATTCACATCTAAATATAGTTATCGTGCCGTCTGGTTTATATTTAGCTGTCTGGTTATGAAATGAATTTTTAGTTTTTCTTTCAACTGATTGCATTATCACCGACTGTATTCTCCTAAACTACAGCAGAAGTGCCTATCTTCTGATCTCTTGTTCCACTACTACTTGTATTCATTTAGATTTCCCGGTGGAAATGATCATATGGTAACCTCTGGACTAAATAAATAATTTGGTGTTCATCAAGTCTTTAAATTGGTTCAACTGTTATAATTTTGAAGAAGAGTTCCAGATTTCTCTCACAATAAATAAATTTTCAAAAAAACCTAGAGTAAATTTTAGTCTAAAATAAATAAATAAATAAAAAAGAAATATGAAAAAAAGCCAATAAATTGTATTAGACAAAAATCGATTAAAATTAAATCCTCAGTTTTAAAGAAAAATGTTTAATCTTCACCACAAACACGAATAATGCAACTAAACACACACACAAAAAAAAGGTTTAATGATATGATATTAAGAAATAAATTGATTTCTCAAATCGCAAAATAATAATAATTGTTTTCTAGAAAAAATATTATTTCGTGTCCTGGAGAATCCTGTGCTGAATTTCGGAATTAATTTTCATCCCTGTTTAGTTCAAGGGAAGGTTGGTAGTTTTAAAAATGACGAAAATAACGAAATCTCCGGAGTCTTTGCTCAATTAATGGTATTACAGGAAAACGTCGATCCTTCATTTTGAAAATGTTGATTAATGTTTTCTTAATTCAATGTTATTTCGGAATTCATGTTGTCAAAATGGTTTGCTTGAATTATTTCCTATTTTTTGGCACTATCGACGTGTCTTTGCATTCATTGGTTCGCAAGGAAGTAGACTGACATACATACATTTCTTTACTCTCTAATTTTAATAGGGTACATTACTCTTGAACATACACAAACAAGAATTTAGTTTTTGAACATGCGTGAGAGGAGTTTTCCCATTATGGGCTACACATCACGGCATTTAACGACGTTTCTCCATTTGACAAAATTAACTGAACACATAATACTTTAGTACAAAGTATTTCAGTATTCACAGGCTTTATTCGATTACGCATAAAGGGCTTCAACTTTAATTAAAATGAAAAAGAGCTCAAATTAATATACTTTATAAAGTACATCATACTCATAAATTTCTTTTATTTCTTAAAAAATAAATTTTTGGCGATTTCGAAAAAAAAAATAATTTAGCATTTTTTTTTTTTTTTTTTGTCATAAACAATGTGATGGACTGCGTAAAACTAAAATGAATAGTAAAAGCTAGAAATAAGAAAAAAAAATTATGGAAGAAATTAAGAAACTGGAGTAGGGATGATGATACGTTGCTGAAATTAATAAGGAGTGAAACACTGAGTTTAATATTTTAAACAACATAATTAAATTTTTATTTTCCAAGCACATTTTTTTAAAAAAAACTTTACACATTTTCACATTGTTGGAGAAAAATTTTCGTATTAATTATTTGATGGTTTACTAATGAATTAAGCAAATGAATCAACACAATTTTTATTGTAGAAATTTAAATAATATATTTATTTGTTTAATAGATGGCAGCACCAGATTATAGCGAAAGAACAAAACTATTTCCTTATTTCAGTAAAGTAAGGACATCTATTATTTCAAAATTGAGCAATAAAATCATAAAAGAGAGATTCGCATGATTAATATGAAATAAAATTTCATTTCTTGTTATTCATAAAACAGTATTCAATGTATAAAAAAAAGGAAATACAGTTAGGATTTTATAACTATAATGATTTGAATTTCTTAACAAGCTTTAAAATTTTTATTGTATGAAAATTTTAACGTATATGAACAGTTTTCAGTTAAATTTTGTCTCATACTTCTCACTGGTATATTTTAAAAATTTATTTAAAAAAGTAAAAATGTTGCATGAAAGTGGATTAATTATTTGAATGAATTCAGGGACGCCTTACGACTTTTCGAAGCCTTAGAACCCAGAGATATCTAGAGATTTTATTGAGATCCGGGAACGAAGGTCTGGGGTCAGGCCCAGTTGACCCATGCCTTAAGACGTCTCTGAATGAATTATGCGTTTACAACGTTGTATTCGTACCAAGGCTAGATCTACGTATGGGCTAAATGGGCTGCAGCCCAGGGCCCCCGGGTTCTAGGGGGCCCCCATTCCCCGTTGAAGATAACAAAAAGAAAAGGTGCTTACAATCAAAATAGTAATACAATAATAAACCAGTAAAAAAATACAAATCAAAAATAAAATACCCGAAATACCATATCAAATTTATTTTCGAGAGCAAGAGCAATTTACTTTTGTTCTTCCGCCCAGCAACCGAATACGCGGAAATTAATAATTATTAGTTTCAAAAATTATCAATAAATTTTATGTAAATACCCAAATTAAAACAAATTTAAATATATATAGCATGTTGATGATTTTCTTTTAGAAATTATACTATAACTGGATGTAAAATGTTTAAACCTCAAGGGAATTTCTTGTTTTTCTCATGACCAGAGACAGCCTGTGAGGTCTTGAAACAATGGTTTTCATCTAATAGCTAGTGGCCAAGTCAACGGACTCATGACAGGCATGCCATGAGTTCGAGACTATTGCCACTGAAGACCCTCCGTGTAGGGGAACGATGCATATTAAATCTGTCGAGAGCTCAAAAGTCCTCCCGATGACGTTGTGAGGTAGTTAGGAGAGGGGGTTGCCAGCTCAGGTGTCGTCCTCGTCACTTGACCATAGTTCAAAATTACGAGGTACATCGCCAAAGGCTCTCGTGTAGCTGAACAGTGCGACATTAATACTCACTCACTCATTCACTATTCATCTAATTGCTGAGAAATTAATTTGCCTCGTCAAGAACCAATATTTACATAGATTTAACTGGATAAAAACTACTGTTGCCAAATTGCCCAAACTAAATTGTTTGAGAGAATTCCTTTTCAATAGGGTTTAGAAAAAATAGTGATTTTACAAAAAACCCCGATGTGATGGGAACATATGTAGGTTATTTTCAAAATCAGCACACTTAATAATATAAAAATCACTGAAAACCTCTTTTGTACTTTTCCAAAATTTAATTTTGTAGCCCTGTGCAATTAATAGACGGAGACTCTATCATAGAGCGGCGCCGGTGAGCATAGAGCATTTATACAAACGTAGTGGCCCTATTTCTGTAGCCATTTATTTTTTTGTAATAATAATTCGAAGTTACAATATTATACTGATTTGGTGCTGTGTCCTATGCATAATATCTAAAATTAAAATATATTTAGGTACCTGTTTATTGGTTTCAAGTAAAAAGTAAGTACAAATACACATTTCTAAATTTTTTAAGTAGGAAGATTAGGATTATTTACGTAGGTTCGTGTTGACTAAATCGCTAAGTAATAAATTTATTGATTATATCCTTTCACATGAAATAAGTTATTTTCAAAATATAGATCCAAACAATATATGTTATGTTTCGCTAAGAGAATACAAAGAACAAAAGAGATCATTTTCAAATAATCATTTCATTATAAAACATAAAAATGGTCAAGTGCTGGAAAGATCTTGGCTTTGTTATGCAACTAGTATTTGTAGAGTTTTTTTGTTTGACCTGCAAACTTTTCTCTGAAACAAATTCTTAATACACAACCGGCTTTTCTGATTGGAAACACATAAGAAGTTGTTTAGAAAATCATGAAAATTCTATTGAACATAAAAATTCAGTGTTAGTTTGGTTGACACGGAAAAAAAATTAGTCTATTTTAGATAAACAGTTACACACAGAAACAACTAAGAAAAGATACAGAATATTACCACAATATCCTCAAACGTGTTATTGCGGTAGTAAAGAATTTGGCTACAAGAGGTTTAGCATTTAGAATAGGGGCACTCAACCATTTTTTTACGCCGGATCATATACATTTGATGTATATTTTATTCTGGCCGCAACATGAGGATTAATGGAAAGAGGGAAGTTATAAGAAAGAACAATTAAAATGTGAAAAATTGGTCAAACTATAAAATCTCATAATTTTGGATCTTATTTTAAAACTATATCAAACTCTCTATTAAACAAAACTCACAAAATATAGGTTGCATTCACTTTTACTTAGTTACGGGGGAATTTCGATTTCCATTAATCAATGATCCCAAGCCCCTTGTCTACATTCTACTGTCATAAAAACAAAGCTGCCAAATGCTTGGATAATTTGATTTTTTTCTTTTGACAAAGCCTTACATATTTTTATTTCAGATATTAATTTATCAAACGCAGGCTGTGGTAGTAAAGAGTTTTTATTGAACTACAGACTGAAATCAGTATTATCTGTTTAAACTGCCTGTTCTTATTGCGCATTTTTGTTTCAAATTTATTCAAATATTTCTTGATTTTATTAAAAAAATATCTGAACAAATAGCTGAATTCCTCAAAGAGTAAGTACATCGGAAGCATTTGAGAAACACTCTAACAATTTCTGTAATAATTCTTAAGTTTATGATTAACAATTTCATATGTTTGTCAATATATTTATTGTATTACATTTTATAGGATGATTTTGTTACCTCTGCGTTTTTGTGACATTACCACCTACAAAATATTTTATTGTTGTTTCAAATTTTTTTTTTAAGAAAACCAATTTATCTCTTTTTTAAATGGATCCTCATGAAAAAAAGCCATTGAAAGATTTGTGTTTAGTAGTATAGTGACGAGTAAAATTATATTTTTTATGTATAACATTTTCACGACAAATCAAACAAGCTGTTGATCCATGTTTTTTTCCCTACGAAATAGTCAAGATCCCAATCGTCTTGAAACAGCAAATATATTTTAGACATGAGGGTTAGTTAGAAATTAATTTTACCTATAAAATGGTCGCTACTACATTGTTATTTGTTATCCCTAACCATTACATTACAAAAAGAAAAAAAAATATTTCACAATTCGTACCAGCATAACATCGATAGCAAAGTTGATAGATTTGATTGCTTGATTGATAGAATTTCCCGCTAAAACTTTAATTCATTATTTTTAAATAATTGAATTTCTTATTTCAGCTGACCTATACCGGGCCACTCAGAATGATCCGATGGGCCACAGGTTGAGTATCGCTGATTTAGAGGTACGGAGGAAGTTTTTGGTTCTCCTCATCATGGTAATTTTATGGGTACTCCGAAATTGCTAGCAGAGTTTAACTCATTCATTCGTGAACATATTAAACAGCAAGAATTATGACCAAAATCGTTAATATCTTACTTATCAAAAACAATATATTAGCAAATAATTAAGATCATGGGCAAGCAAATCATTAAAAAATTATAACTCAAATAAATAACAATGACACACAAAGTACTATTCAATAGTGATAGATTCAACAGCAGATTTGTCATACAATGACTCAATTGCCATTATACTACGATATTGTTTTCGGAGAAAAGTGTGTGAAAGATGTATCATTAATTAAGATTGTTTGTCACACACACACACAGGTTTATTACAATTATCTACAAAATTTTTTGAAACCAATGGACTGCTATTGGATAATTGTAGGCGACAGTCATTTGACTACGCTGCCAATATGTCCGGTCCAAATAATGGTGTACAAGCTCTTCTAAGAGAAAATATAAATAAATTTGCTAATTATGTGTCGTGTGTTGCACATTCTCTTAATCTAGTTGTGGAGAATCAGTTAAGGTTGCAACTGAAATCGTGAACTTCTTTGGTTTAGTGTAACAAATATATGCTTGCTTTTCTACTTCGACCTATAGGTATGAATTTCTAAATCGTGAAATTAAACTGAAATTTACCTTTAAAAGTTTAAGTCAGACCAGATGGTCTTGTCACTACGATCCTGCTGAAGCCTCAAAAGATGATTATTGTAATATGATTAATATTCTTAAGACATTTAGTGACAATGGAAATGGGGAAATTGATTTTCGAAAAGTAGCAGTAAATTTTCTTAATAAATTACCAAAACTCGAAACTGCCATTTTAATTATATTTTGGGAAGTAATTTTAGGAAGATTTAATTCAGTTTATAAAAATACAGATTCCTGGGATTTGGAGATTTGTGAAGGGACTAAATTAAATATGTCATTAAGGGTAGTTGGTACCCAATGTCGTTTCTGCAATGTACGACATGTGAATCAGATCAAAAACTAAAGGAGTATCATGACGCAGCCAAAAAATTAAGTCCTAATTTCGAAACAGAATATAGCGATGCGAACTAAAGACGGGTTATTTCAAAATTTACAGATAAATTCACAGAAAAAGCTGTGTATGGGACAGAAAAATTTAAAAGAGACACGATTATCGTAGCGTTAGATAAGCTAATCCTTGATTTAAATTGAAGAAGTCAAGTATATATATATATGCAAGTATATATATATATATGATTGCTTATATTTTATTTTAAAAATAAAATGTTCATTCAGTGACAACGTTAAAACAAATTTTAACGATTGGCGACACACAATTTTATTTTTCCAGCTGTACCTCAACATTTAACCTCTTTTCATTTCATAAACTTTATTTCCATTAGAGGCTTGTACAAATACTGTTTGTAAAATTTCGCGTCTTATTACGTCATTGTAGTTAACAAGTACTAATTAAATAAACACATTAAATAGATTCATTGTTTACAATGCATTTTCGATTCTTTTTTTAATTAATGATTTTAATATGTAATACTTCATAATTTATTCAGATAATTAATTAGTTTCTGTATATTAATTTATCTCTGATTATCCTTTTTTCCCCCTAAAGGTTACATAGATTTTTTATTCACATTGAATGATTTGAGATTGATTGAATTTCTAATAGCTATACAAAATGAGCAAAATATAGAATGTAAGTCTTGTGTTGGAAATAATTTTGCCGTTACCTTCTTTTCTTTACTTCTTGCATTACACTCCTGTGAATACAGATTCAAATTTTAAATATAGCTTACAGGCATTGCACAATTTCATAATTAATTGTAAGTATTTAACTTAAATTTCAAATTTTGAAGTATCCTTATTTTCAGAGGCATTGCGAAATAACTTGATGAATTTTCAATAAAAAAGTTTGGAAAAAAGTTCCATGAGAAATCAGAATGAGAACGCAATCATTTCTTTACTGTCGTTAATATTACAGTCAATTTGAGAATAATGATGTAAGGAAGCTTCTATTTGATTCTTTAATCATTTATTATCATCGCTCTTCGAAGTAGCACTAGAATTATTTGACGATGAAACTTATAATTTTGAATCTCAATCAATTCACGAAGACAAAATTCCACACGTCTACGCGAGAAATTTGAACCTCGCCAGATCTGATGATCCTCAGTCATTCTACAAAAAGAGTATTCAGTGACATTTGGACTCGAACTTACGACTCAACGGTAGCAATGCCGAGGTTGAAATTTCTACTCGATGTGGACGAAATACACTGGTGTAAAAAAGTTAATCGAAACGTTTTTTTTTTTTTTGCCGTAACTGATCAAGAAATCACCAGAGACATGGAATTCAGACACAAGGGACAGTATTTTGTAAACTGATGACGAAGGCATATTTGCGCAAAAAAGGCTTACAGTATGGATAAAACAAAAACAAGATATCTATCATTGGCCTGGCTAAGTAATTTTAGCTTGTTTTTCACATGTTGTATTTTACAATAATGCAACTAATGAACTTTTTACTAACAGAAAGTAGTGTACTGTACCACTCCTCTAAATGTACTACTATTGAGCTGAAAAGAAATGACACAAATCTGTATCAGCACTATAAAAAGGCAAAAAACTAGCGAAATTCAGGAAAATTTGTACGAAAATTCGGGAAAACTATGGAAAAATTTAAATATGATTCGGCTCATCTAGGGCACAAATGCGACCCAATGCCGAAAATCGGAAGTCAATTGGTTGCTTATCGGCTGAGAAAAAGGTACGATAAAATATGGAACGAAGACGAAATTTGCGTCCTAATAGCGCTTTTGTTCCACTACGTGAAAAACGCTCTAAAAAGGCATTAATGAACTCATAGTATTGGTACACGTGATTGTCTGTCTAAGAGGAAGAAAAACATGCAGATTTTCTTTAGTATGAGGTTTGTATTCCCCTTACTACAATGGTTGCTTCGCACCGTCTCTTTATACTTGCCCAACAGTTCTTGAGGGAAGAGTGGCTGGTCTTCAATCAGCATCTGTTTCAATTGTAGATTTTCCCAGGAATATGTAATCGTGCCGCAAGGCATCTCTCCAAAGCATCCCACACATTTTCTATGGGATTTAAATCAGAGGAGAACCTGGCCAATCCATTCGAGTGTAATCTTCAATTTCCAGTAGTTGCTGAACATCAGCAGTAGGGTGGGGCGGTGCATTGTCATATATGAAAACAAAGTCTGGTCCGATAGCACCTTGGAAAAGACGCACATGGGAAAGGATCACCTTCTTACAGTAGCGGTCTCCGGTTACAGAACCTCTGTCGAAAACGTGGAGCTCAATCCTCTCGTTCAGTATATTGCCCAGTGGCTTAACGAAGAATATTGCCCCTTGCAAACTCAGGTTTTGGGCCACAAACCCATATACGTACCTAGCGTTAGTCAAGCTTTGGGCTCCCTGGAGTTTCTAGGCCCCCCTGCAATGCGGGGGTCGCCACTGATATTGCCTCCTCAGATGGCAACTCCAGGACAAATGTAACGGTCTGTTCTAGTAACGATACTGTGATAAAACCATATCCCGACCTTTCTTCAAATCAACTGGCTTTGAGAATAACTTGTGGCATTAAAACGACGCTCATTCTTAAAGAGGATACGACTCCACGAATAAGATGTCTACTTTTTGTGCTCCTTACACCACTCTGAATGCTGCTGCCGATGGCCAAATATCATAGGAATGCAACTTTCAGGACGGCGAGTACCACCAGCTAGTAGACCACTTTTGTGAAGGCGTCTGCTCTCAGTAAACCGTGACACTTGTCGTCTTTTTTCTGTACACAGTTGCTGAGTACGCTTGCCTACTGGTATGGAGCTTTTTTGCCTGCAGTATGATATATTGGTCATCCACTACAGTTGTTTTCTAAGTGTGGTTACCACCAACCTTTATGACAGCTGTACGAGAGGTTTGGAAGGCTTTCCAAATGCGTGAAATTACATTTTTATTGATTACGATTTCTTCAGCTACACTAGTCAAACTACTTCCCTCCTCCAGTTTCCCAATTACACTTCCACGTGTGAAGTTGTCCAGTTGTCTGTAATTATGCCTCAGTTCTTCCTTTTATTGTAATTTTAAGCTGCACCTGTCGAACGCCTGCGTTTTGCGTACATTTACGTCGCCTACGACATTTTCTTCCTGACATTTGCATAAACATCACTTTTCAACTGAATTGCGTGTTCATTGTACTGATCACAATAACCTCTTTTCTGCAATTATATAAATATATGCTGATAATTTACATTGTTATTTAAATTTGCACACCAAAGTATAATAATGATAAATATGGAAATTAAGAAACAATTATTTTTAACTAAGTTTAAAATATACAACTAGACCAGTACTTCTTAATTTTCAATATTTACGACCCAAATTTCAGTACTTTTCTTCGAGCCCCCCTCTTACAATAACAATGTATTGAATGCAATAACAACGTACTTTAACGTAAGGCTACCATGTGACTTTAATTACAAACCGTACCAGCTATAAAGATAATCATTAAATTTTGTTTATAATTCTATATATAACAAGCCCATGGGAGTCTCTTTCTCACTAGTTTTTTCCTAAACTTGCTTTTAGTTTAAGGTATCCGACTGGTTGCGACAACTTTTTTTTTTTTAAAAAAAAGGAGATATGGGGATTTTTTTTTATTATTTTTAGATTTGTTTTGTGCACTTTAAAAAAATGTGCTATAAATGAGAAGAGAAAAATGAATTATTATTACTAAAATGGGAAAAAATAAGAAACATTGACAAAAAATAGCCTAAGCGCGGCCCATTCTGCACCAAAGGTTTATGAAAGAATTATCAATTTTTTCAATCTAATATGTTGCTATATTATTCAATTTTGAAATGACCTTCAGGATAAGAGATATTTCCTTTTTTACAAAAACTAGAGAACATTATCTCGGTTACTATATAAAAATGCTTAAAAAGATAATGATTATATTCACAATAGGGACTGTAAATTTTGTAATAAAACAGTGATTGATAAATCTGAATGTTAAAACACTTCAACTATTATACAGAACTTACACAAAAAATTTCAGTTAATTATGTGCAAAACGTTTTGTGCAGTCGCTGACCCCGTTTGATTATTTTCAGAAAATCACATTTCGAGTAAAATGCGTTTTAAAGTATGACATCTTGCTTAAGTAATGACATCTGCTTTTACTAAAACGCTTGTAGTTTTTTGTCCTATTAAATGGAAAATGATAAACTTGGTATTTTTATAAAGCTAATAAGATGGCCCATAAAATAAAATCATAAAAAAAATTTGTCAATTTTTGGCAAAATTCACAGTTTTAGGATAGTTGGATACCTTTGTTAAATTAATTCTCAAATACATTGTGCAGTACTGATACATTTATAAGTGTATTATATCAGTGTGAATGTGCATTTTATTTTTAATTACGTCAGAATGTATTTTGTTTTGTTTCCTTTCAGTAAATTGATATTTTTTTAAATCTTTATTTTCAACATCTCGATATGCTCACGCCCCCCACGTAGGGTTATCATAACCCCCAGGGGGTGCGCCCCACATTTTGAGAAACGTTTAGCTGGGCTATTCATATTTTATAAGCGTCAGACACTTTACACAAAATACAATAGTTATATCTCATACAAGCTGTCTCAATTGTGGATTTCTTCTTCATATTCTTATAGTTGCGTGATGCGGAATTTTATTGAATGGGGTGCGCCACAATTAAGTCAAGTATTGATCTCATCACTCAATCACGGTTAAAACTTGAGCGAAATATCTATAATAGGTTTCACATTGCTTTTAAATGTGGCGCTAGTAAAATAAGCAAACCTCTTTTTTTTTGTGGTGCAAAACAACGAAGTCCGACGCCAATAGTTTCGGATAGATTCAAAACACGTTAGTAAAAATATAATCTATATATCTATAATAGGTTTCACATTGCTTTTAAATGTGGCGCTAGTAAAATAAGCAAACCTCTTTTTTTTGTGGTGCAAAACAACGAAGTCCGACGCCAATAGTTTCGGATAGATTCAAAACACGTTAGTAAAAATATAATTTCAAAATAATGTAGTAAGCGCAATAGAAAACCTACTGATTACATTTTAAGGTACCTACATATTATACCGGCGATCATTTTGCCAAATCAAAGGACGTAGCTACACTCATGTCCATAAATTAAGCATAATTCAGAATCACACAGAAATTGAACTCTAAAATAAAAATTTAACCTGTAGAATTATCACACACATCTTGAAGACGGATATGTAAATTACAGGAAACCACCAGATAGCGCGGATAGTACGTCACAATGACGAGAGTGTAAGAGAAGGGTATATAAGGAATGGTGGCAAAGAATTAAAATTGTCCACAAGCGCTTTAAAAGCCTTTCAGTGCAATAACCGCATAGTTATGACACAAAGGAAGCATTTGGATGATTTTTTACGTGGTAGAATTATCGGACGACTGGTATGTGGACGTACCCAGCTGTAAATATCCGAGGAACTTGGAATCATCCAGAGTGTCATCTCCAGGCTTTGGCAACGATTCCAAGATGATGGTAATGTGAAGAGATGTTACAGCACAGGTCGCCCCCGAGTTACAACGCCAAATGAGGACCGGTATTTGGCAGTTATTGCCAAAAGAAACAGACGGAGCACAGCATCAGACCTATCTCCTCAGCTCTCTTCAGCTATCGGTACGACAGTTTCAAGGCATACCGTGTACAGACGCTTAGGGCACATCCGTCTATATGCTCGTAGGCCTGTCAGATGTGTTCCCTTTACCACAACTCACTGTCGCTTGCGATTAACCTGGAGTAGAGAGCATGCATTGTGGACACCGTAACAGTGGTCTTGCGTGATATTTTCCGACGAGTCCAGGTTTAGTTTGCAGTCTGATTCTCGCCTGACTTTCATATGGAGAGCGCCAGGTATCCGTCACCACCAAGAGAACACCATTGAACGACACCGTTACGGTGGTGCAGGATGGCTCGTTTGGGGAGGAATTATTCTTGGTTCCAGAACTGACCTGCATGTTCAGAGTGTAACGATGCCAGGCCACATCTATCGGGATGTCATTTTGGAACAACATGTACGTTTGTTTCGGGGCACCATAGGTGATGAATTTCTGTTTTTGGATGACAACGCCTGTCCTCACCGTGCAAACATTGTAGACGAATGACTTCAATCGGAGGATATCACCCATATGGATTGGCCAGCATACTCACCGGACTTGAATCCAATAGAGCATGTGTGGGATATGCTTGGCCGACAAATTGTAGCCCGTCAACCCCCTCCCACCTGTCTACCGGAACTTCGGAGGGCATTGCTTGATGATTGGTGTAATATTCCCCAATATCAGATTGATAATTTGATATTCAGCATGCGTATGCGTTGTAAGGCCTGTATTGCATCGTCCAGGAGACATACTCCGTATTAACCATCATACTAACCATGTTATACTGTTTTTTGTAAATAGATTCTTTTCTGAAATTTGCTCCAGTGAGTAAAAATCGCAATTTTTATTAATTATGTCAAGTATATAGCATCTTTTTTGCTCTTTACCTTTTGTTTAATAAATAGACTTTACAAATAAGTCAAATTTGTTTTGCTTCTGTCTCTTTCTTTCCTTGAACTTCATTATCCTTAATTTATGTACATGAGGGTATTTAAAAAGTATTGCCAAATGTTGTCATCATTATTAATACTTTGTCCAAGCATCAGTTTAAAGATCTTCTACTTTTGGCAGCTTTTTACGACGTGAATTGATTTGGTTGACGGTACAATGCGTAAGTAACCATTTTTTTTTTTAAATTTATAAACCCCGTGCACCACCGAACGTATAACACGGGGGTAAGCAACACAGACAGAAGAAAGGATTACAACACAAACATCCAAGCCTTCTCCGGGATTCAAACCCAGTCCCTGCGGCACCGCAGTCAGTTTCACTGACCACTATGCCGGATGGGCAGCAAGTAACCATTTAGCATTATGTACAATGATCATGCATACTAAGAATTATATTTGTGTGTTTTATTTATAATTACCATTGTTCATTTTTGAATAAAAATAAGGATGGAAAACATGTAATCGAATTACAACCGGCTTGAGTTAACGACCATATAGTCGGATCCCCTAAGTTGGTTGTCAAGGAGAATCTGTGTAATATATTGCATTACAAAACAAATATAACAATTGGTAATCGAGAGTTAAAAGTGCCAGAAATATTCGGTGGGACCCAAAGGCAATTGAGTTTAATCTATAGATGGGTCTATATCACTTTTATCGATGTACAATAAGTCGTAGTTACACGCTTCCGGAAATGCTACTTTTCTCTCTTCCCGGTTATAACTTTTAGTTCCTCACGAGATGAAGCTAGGAAGCTTCATTTCTCATATACTTTTATCCAAGAGACCGTAATACTATCTTGTAACTTAGGCACTGATCTTTCTCCAAGATCTAAGATATGTTTGTGTAGATTTCTCAAACGAAATGTTGAAAAAGATACAAATCTTTATTTCCACGGACCGAAATATCTCATTGAAATGTCTTTTACAAACTGAAATATTCCTTTTCCATTACATAAACTTTTAAATTCTAACGTATCCACAAAACGATGTATTGTATTTATACAAATATTTATATTAATTCATTATGTAATTATGTTTTTTAAAGAACCACGGAGTATTGCATCAAAATTCGATTTCTCTCAACAACGTTATATTAAACTCAAAATAAAAAATTTACAAAAATAAAAATAAATCTAATACATTATTTTAATGAAAAAATGCCCGCTGTCGATTTTCTGTATCATGAAAACACACCGACTTTGGCCGAGTTCGAATCCGCTACCTTCGGCATACAAAGTCACCAATAAACCACCAACTACGCCACCCAGCCGGAAAATAATTAAAAGAAAATTTCTGTAAATGAAAAAAAATACTAATGAAATGTAGTTATCAGGAAAAAGCGAATGCAAATAAATAAAATGAAAATATTCTAGAAGCTGACTCATACCCCAAAAGCAGAAAACTTTTACAAATAATAACAATATTTAATGCATGCAATTATTTTCTTCCTTTGAGATATCTCTTTATAGATACCTGCAAAGAAATTGAAAAGGATGTAAGCAATTCAAAAGTATATAAAATAATATAATTTTTTCGTGATAAAGTAAGTAAATATTTGTAAAAAAAAGAAAAGGAAAAAAAAATAAAAAATATTCGCGAAAATTGTAAACATTTTCATTCTATAAAAGTTTCGATTCCTTGAAATTTGAAACTTCTATAGTATATTCTCTTCAATAAAATGCTTATGCTAGAAACATAGAAGCTGTTTGAAAAAGAAACTATTTTCTTCCGAATATTTGGAGCAAAATGACTCAATACATTGACTTAAAAGCGAAGTCTTCGATGCATTAATTTAGAACTCGTGTCCTCTTGGAAGATGACATTCATGTTAATATATTCTAGAAGGTGACTTAAAGACAGCATATTCTAATGCCTTGAAGTCTTTGCCTCTCTTGAGAATGTGGAACATCTCTTCATCAAGGGTTTGAAGTGTGAAGATTCCTTTTATGGATCAAGGGGCTGTATCGTTTTAATGAATTCCTGGTAACAAATTTCGCAACCAGTTTCTCCTTCGTTAGTGACAGAGTCTTTGTATCTTGATACTTTCTAATTATAGATTCAAGATAATAAGGATGAGATACTGATAAATTAAAAGACTAGAATTTCTCACCCGTCATCTTTTGATAATAAATTTAAAAACCGTCTTTCGGATTTTATCGCTGTTCATGATAATTTTTCGCATAATTAAAAAGTATATTAAGTTTCAAGTTCCTTAAGGACACAAAGTTGTTTCATTCTGACATGGATGTAAATATGTGTCGGCAGGATGGATAGTTTTGAATTATTTAGAAGTAGAAGTTTAAGTATCAAACTAGATAGACATTTCTAATTTTAAGCATAAATATATGCTGTATTTATTAATAAAAACTATTCTTTTTTTTCAAGAAAAAAATGACTGTGAATTCTCGACATCTTTTTAGTCAGTCATTTCCTTTCTTTTAATTTTAATTTTGTTCGTTGAAAAAATAAAATTTCCTCACAAAAAGGAGAGTGCACAATGTTGAATGACTCAAAGATAATTAAGGGGGTTAATTTTGTCTCGAGGGGAAAAATATAATAATTTTCAAACAGGTATGCCTCTTTTAGATTTAACTTAAATAATTCGAATCTTTTACACATTATTTACAAAGGATTATGGTTTCAAAAAAGTACAAAACGTTTGAAATATAATCATAATTTTAAAAATTATGAGCATATGCAAATAAGAAATAATTTTATAATAAATATTAAGTAATTTTTGCGTTGTGCACGCTATTTTCTAAAATAGTAGCTTTTGATGTATACAATTTTATAGAATTATAAAATGTATCATACTCTTTAAACCCTTACTAACCTACTAATTAAATAATAATATATCTTTTGTATTTCAAAATATTTAAAAAAAAACTGAAATTTGTAAAAAAAATTTTGAAAATTTAATTTTTTTATTTTTAAAAAAATATAATTTATTATTCTATTTAGTTAAAAATACTACGGTGTAATACGGATACATTTAACTTTATAAATCAGCTTATTGCTTGTAATTAAAGCTGTTACTTTAGAAAATAGCATGCGCAACGTAAAACGTAATTAATATTTCTCACAGAAATATTTCTTATTTTCATATGCTTATGGGTTTTTAAATTATGATAATATTTTAAACATTTTACACTTTTCTGAAGCCCCATTCCTTTATAAATAATGTGTAAAAGATTTGATTTTTTAAATTTTAAATTCAAAGATTTATATATATTTGAATTTTGTTTATATTTTCAGCCTTCTAGTAAAAAGTTAACGTCCCTGAGACCTCTTAAGTTTCTAAATCAAATAGCTTTGTATCTGGATTATTCTCGTACTATCTTAAATCATTAATTTTTTTGAAAATTTTCAACATTTTTCGCTTGTGGAATATCTTCAAACTTTTGATTCTATAACGTGCGTTTAAAATGTTTTAAAATGAAAACAATCATTGTAAAAATAAAACAAGCAATTATATTCATCAATGTTCACAGTTGTGGAGAAATTCTCAATAGAGGATCCATTAAATCATTCTTCCATTTTGTTCCTTAATACACCCCTGCAGTATAAATGCTTACTAATGTAAAATTTTAAAACATTACAAACAAACATTTTCTGGTTTCTAAAATAATATGTCTGGCGATGTTAATCTTTTATTTCATCAACCACTCAGGATGATGTCACACACACACACATAAAAACACACACACACACACGCAAACCTTTCTTTTGGTACATAAGTTTCAGAACTTTAACGTTCTAGAATTCTAGGTTCTCTTTCATTTCTCATCAAATATCTAGTATTAGTATATAAGATTAAAAGTTATTTGCATACATGAAATTTTATTGGTATCCAATAACTCTTTATGAGAGCAATGGCCTTTTCTTTCATCTTAAAAAATATTCTAATTTTCTGTTGTTTCGGCATAATCAAAATGACTGAGTATTTTCATTGGATTTAAGTTTGTTCAATAAGAAATTACACCTAATTATTATCTTCATTATTATTTGTGATAAGTCCATATAAGTTACATAAGCCAATAACCTTAAAAGTTTGATTATCTCAAAACGCTATTCTTGCCGTAATGCTTTCTTACATTTCACAACACCTACAAGTGTCTTACAAATAATTTCAAAAAGTAAAAATGTGATACGCTGAGTAAAATCTGCAATAATAATTTTGATTTTTGATTCAGACACATTGCGTTTTAAATTCAAATTGCTATGATATTGACATCTAACTGAAGCCTTGAATAAATTGCATTATTTTGCTTTAAATATTTGATTTTGTGTAATGTACTTTCGAAAATGTTAAGAAAAACAAGTCAAATTTAGAACAAAAAAGTAGCTTTAATATATATCGCAAATTCTGAAAATGTAATTATTACTAGTGATTTTAGTAGCTAAAATAATTAATCTCTTTCCTGTATTTAGAAATTCTTTTTTTCCACAACCTTTTATAAGGTTCACTTGAATGGAACGGAATGTTTGAACTCGATTTTTACCCACTTTTAAAAGTCAGATTAATTCGAAATTTTACACACTAATCAAGGACCGACGACAATACAATAATTCCATATTCTTGAGTTTGATTACCTATAAAAGTGGTTTTTTTTTATTTTTTTAAACTATGACTTATTTTAATTTTATTTTTCCACTATTATTTATTCGAGTTACATTAAAGCCTTATTTCTTTAATTAGTTCAATACACTCTATACACTCTATTAGGCGTTAAATTTAATTTTTTTATGCTAATCCAAACTAAATTGTAATAAAAAATATACTAGAAAATTGTATTTAAATATGTGAACTATCTTTAAGCATTAAATTAAGACCTCCACATTTTTTAAAAAGTGGCAATCAATTTTGGAAAACGTCGTTCAATGACCTGGAGTGACCTCTTCAGATGGAAAAACATGTCTAAATCATCCAAAATCTAAAATTGGATTTGTTTACCTCAAATATTTATTTCAGTTGAAGTAAACTTGAAATTAAAAGAGAAAATGATAGAAGTGTAGTATGAGCAATAAAAGGTTTCGTCTAGACTAGGAAATGGACAGGCTTGTTACAAAACAAAATCCATAGAAAACTTCAAAGGAAGAGTATTTTGAAAAGAACTGATAAGTTGCAAGGAGCTTGGATGTTTCAAAAATATTTGTTTAGTATCAAATGAAATTGGGTTCTTCAAAAGCTATTTTCAAAAGTCAACAGATGAACGTACTGATATTACGGATTTATTGCAAAATGACATCAGTATTCCAAACATATTTATCTTTCGAAACGTGTATTTCTGGAAATTCTGTTTTATGGACGAAATTTAGAAATTCCACGCCCTAGTAAGACTTGAGATTACAGTAACATATCCCTGTAATACAGTGATTCAAGGTTTATCAATATTAACAAGTATCGACCATGGATCACAACAACTATGCTTAAAAATATTTATAACATAAAATTTTTATTAGCAAATTATCACGAAGCGTTTTCATCTTAATACGTATAACTATGAGGTTTACTTCATCGTATCATCGGGTAGGCTCTCCTAGCCTAATCTTCCTATGTCAAAGCTGAATATCGGTTACCACTCCACCAAAGACAAAAGAACCCCCCCCCTCCCGCCCTTTTTCACTTTTAACTCCATCTTTTAAAAACTTTCCAGCTGGGCTCTTTTACTGGTCCTTTGAAATTTGTTCCATTTCTAAATAGGAAGGATGAGTCTTGCACACAGCCATCTAGGGCACTCTCAAACACTATTGGTTCTCTCAGGATAGGGCTACATTCTAGTCCACTTCATTTGGTACTACATGATGAGAGTCATATGGATCAGTGGTGTAACGTATATCCCCGCAACCAGCACGTCACCGGGGGGTGGGCACAGAGTTTAGGGGGCCCGAAGCCTGTCTGACGCCAATACGTACCCTTTGTAATATTTAGTTTTTGGCACAAAATCTGACCTTGCAGGGGGTACTAATATTCTCCTTTATGCCACTTATACGGATAGACCATAAATATATTTCTTCCTATTTAATCTTATACTATGCCACTTCGTCACGTAACACACAATCCATGGCGGCCGTGGGTAGCCTAGTGGTTAGAGCATCGGACTCCAGACCGGAAGGCCTGGGTTCGATGCCACCAAATATCCACCGAGTACAAAACGGAGAACGTGCTCGTTAAATCAGTGAGTCCGAATGGTGTCGCCATCTATCGTGTTGTGTGAGCAAACATGTACTGTCACCTTCATGGGGGCTCAAAGCTTAGGCTAATGGCAGGCGTACAATATAGCCCGATGCCATGATGAATTTCGCGGGCCTAGATCTGACTACGTCAGACAGGTGGCATTAGTAACAACAATAACAACAACAACACACAATCCATGACATTTCCTCCTTACAAATGCTTTCCATCATTTCCATGCACATGTGTGACAAAGTCTCGCAATACGAGGAATTTAAATGAATGGACTTATAGAGCTGACAAAAGGCATAACCAATAAATACATTGCTCATTTTGAAAGAAGATTTCTATTTAGTCTATTCACCTGGAGTGCCAGGAATAAAAAAAATGAGAGGAAGGGGGGGGGGAGTAATAGATAGCTGTTTCATTAAAAAGCTATGTCACACCACGTTACATGTATTACATCCTCTGATATGATACCTAATTACTTGATTTATACAGGATGTCCAGAAAGGTTAGTTAGCAATTTCACTAACTTAAATGTCGAAATCAGGTGGCATAAGGAACAGCAACTAGCTTACTTGTAAGACTACGATAAACATCTTTAACGTAAAAAGCTGTGCCTAAAAAAAGTGACCTACCACCGATGGAGGGCGATATTCGCATGCACATTGGAGAGTCTAAAAAGGATTAATTTCAGTTGAAGACATTTGTTAGAGGAAGATGAATTGGTTCAGAACGAAGAATTGACCACATTGGATATGAATCGCATTCATGCAGAAGTGGGTGAAAATCTAAAATGTTCGGGATGTTTCAATAGTAATAAATATAAGTGTCGAAATAAACGTTTGTCAAGCCATGCACTGTTTGCACAATGTGCTAAATACATGACGGTCACATGATAAAGACAAACACGTGTTCTCCATTGAATTCAAGACAGGCATCAGACTAATTATACTCGTTGTTCTATCTGTAAGACTTGGGTAAAATTTCAAACTTTATAACTGGGTAAAAATGTTCAAAAACTATATAAAATAAATTTCTTCAAAAGATTTCAAAATTTGAAAAAAAAAAGAATTCTTTTTTCCTTTATGCACTTTTAACCCGGCATCACTAGCGTGAAAAAAAACTTAAGTTCTCGCGCAGGGTGTGTCATACCCAAGTTTACATTGTGTTTTTACCTTAAAATTGTATACAAAGGTTACAAAGGAAGTAGGACACACATAAAGTTTTCACACATAAATTTAGTTTTTCTGTTCTTTTTATAAGGGCATTCAGTGCATTGTTTATACACTCCTTTAATCGCTTCGTGAGTGATTGCGATGTTTTCGCTGGATCTTAATTTTTTTCAATCTGTATTTTTTTCAAACTAAACATATAGGAGTAAACTTCTTTATTCTTTAAATTTAAAAATTTTGGAATTTCGTATTTATTTTCTCTTATTTTGTTCCAGCAATAGTTTTTTTTTCAAAAGTTCATTTGAAAGTGGATAAGATGTGTACCAGTTATCTCCTTTAAAATTACGTACTTCTCAAATGTTTTTGTGCCTCTACATATAAAACGCTTATCATCAACAGTGTCTTCCTTTTCTAAATCTGGATCGATTTCAGTGGAGGAATCATACTTGCTGTTATACTCTTCATCATTTGATTTTTCATCATCATAACCGCGAAGAGAATTTCTTCATCCGAAAATACTGTTGTACTATATCTATTAAAAACTGTATTTATTAAGTTACTTAAATATCACATTTGTTCTTCATAACTACCATAATACGTCATAGCATAAGGAAGATTTAAAACATGTTCATGCATTCAGAACTGTAACGGTGATTCACGCGCAGGATATGACATACCCGAAGAGGTGATATCCAAAAATATATATTTGAATTTGAAACTTTTTTTATGAAAAAAGGTAGGGGAAGGGGGGGGGGTAGCAGAGAGCCATGGTCACGAAATCTCGATTTGTATTGCTGCTGCCCAACTGCGGGTTGGAGTATTGGTATCACTTAAGAAACGCTATATAAAAGAGGCTACCATGTGTTTAATCTGCGAAAGATTCAAGTGCTCACGTTAGCACAATGTAGAAGTTTTGGGAGTGATGTAGCAACTCAAATGTCCCCCTCGTCACTTGAACGTGGCTCAAAATTACAAGTTCTATCACCAAAAGCTTTCCTGTAGCTTTAATGTACCGTTAATAAAACAATGAATTAACTAATGGTTGGAACGAGATTTGAATCTTGTATCCATCGTTCAAAAACCGTTCCATAATATTACCAGATTAATTTTATATAAACCAGTGAAATAGAATTTGTCCAGATTTTTTTAATTATGTGCACTTTGGCTCATATATTTAAGTATTTGAAGATAAATATTGGTATGATCGCGTAAACTGAATCATAAAAAGTAAGGTACAAATTTACGTGTTTCAGTATTTTTCTGTTAGTGACTCAGGTATGTAAATATGTGTTACTGTCAAGTAATTTAAATTTCTTTAAAAATTTTAATTTGAAAGCATTCAATAATCTGGCAACAGCTTTCTCTCTGCATTGGCTATATTTATAATCTGTGGTCATCTCGCAATAGATATGTGCGTGAATAAAAGGAAACTCATAGGATCGATTTTCCTAATTTAAATCTTTGGAATGCTGCCTTTTTTTTCAAAGATGTATGTCTTGAACTCGTATGCAATGCATCATTCAACTGTGGTTTAGTACTATACCAAAAAATCACGGTAAGTACGACTCTGTGTCTTTTACGATTCGAAATGAATGCAATTTAAAATTTTCACATTTGTGACATCTCAGTTCGATCAACAATCTGCGAATTTAATTAGTGTTGTAATTCCACATTCCACAATATCTATTATAACTCTCTCTCTTATTTTACACAGTTTGAGGCATTTTTTTCAGTAAGCTTTGTGTCCCTTGGATGTGGAGAGTGAGGTGTTACTTCAGATGTCGACCTTGTTAGGCTTTAGAATTACGAAGTGTGTAGAGCAGGGGTGGTCAACCCGTGTCACAGTTGGTACTGCAGAGTTGTAAGAGTGGCACGCGATGACTTATTGAAAGATTAAAATATCTGAAAATATATAACAATAAACACTATTTTTTTTTACTGTTTTATTGAAAAGTGGTGTTTTGAAACAAAATAAAACATCAAAATCCATTTTAAATACATTAAATTTAATAGCAATAGAAAATTATACTGTAGAATACACTCCTCAATTGTTATGTGCGTTGGTTTTCCAAAGGAAGTGCGTTCATGAAATTCTGGAATTTGAGGGAGGGTGTTTTAAAGTATCTAGAAGAAAACAATGAACTACCTAGTAAGTGCTTTCTTCTCAAGAATGAAGATGGGCTTTGAGATTTAGGTTTTCTTACCGATACTGCAAGACATTTAACTAATTTAAATTTCAGAGTACTAGGAAAAGTTGTAATAGATCTATACACGTCCTTAAACTAACTCTCTAGGGAAATCTTTGGGGCTATTGAAATTTATCAATCTTCTATTAAGTAGAAGACATGGTATGCAAATTTTGTTTATTATATATAGTTCAGGCTCACTTACTAGAAGGTTAGAAAGTGGAGGAGGATAGATAGTAGAAAGTTAGAAGGTAAGTCAACTAAAGATGGCAAGTGAGATTAATGTTAGAAATGTTAGAAAGTCCTTGTGCGAGATTAAATACAGGAAGTTGATATGATAAAGAAATTAATGAATTAAGCCTTAATTGATTAGAAGACTGCCTACAGTTCAGGTATTGTCACCTTCACATATTACGTTTGATATTTAAAGTATTAAAGAGGTTAAGTGGCATTTAGTTATGTATCCACCGTGTAAAGTAATATTGGAGAAGAACTATTATTATAAAGTGGTTTATTAGATGTATTCCCCCAAAACGCGACTCTCGTCCCCTCACTCTTTTGACTGATTGGAATATCCTATTTATTGTGTTGCATTGCATTGTGTTTGAGTCGATTAAAGTGCTATGCAAAATAATTGGAAATTATCACGTCGAATCATCCTTCACTTCCTTTCACACCTTTAGCTGGGTCATAGGGTAGACGTGAAGGGGGGTTATTACAAAGTTTGTTCCTTTCTAATCCTGATTGATTTTTATCTTCGTTTGTGAACTCACTTTGGCTTTTTTTGTCTCGATTTTGGAGAGAAAAGGGAAACTGATGCACATCTAGAACAATCAGATTCTGTTAGCGTCTTCGAGAACTGATCCTATTGCAGATGACTCAGTAAAAAATCTACGAAATAAAAAAAAAAACACTAAGAAAGTACCAACTGTTTAATAATTATTTAGAATTAAATTTTTCTGGTTACTTATTTTTATTTTTTACCTAAATTAATTGATTTAAACTGAAAAGAAAATTTTAACAATAAAACTTAAGTTCGTACGTTTGTGTCATATGTATTATATAATATTTAAACTTCCACAACTTAGACTTGCATAAAATATGTGCTATTTGCGTAAAAGTTTCATAATAAGCTTATAAGTAACATTTGTTCACATTTTCATAATATTTTGTTTGTTGGAAAAGTTTAAAGTGACACGCATAACTTTTTTTATAAGTAGGTTTTATAACCTCTTCCCAAAAAGGTTAGTCGCCCTTGGTGTAGAGCATATTCAGCAGACATTTGAATTATGCAAATCTAAGTAGCTATTGTTGCCTTCGTTCATCAAACTGAGGGAAATGTATAGAAAAGTTTATTTTCTGTCGCTCATATCTTTCTGTTATGCGTTATCTGGTGACAATAATGTATATTTAAAATGGATACAATATAAACATGCTAGTACATCGCATTGCTACATACTTATAGGTGAATTTTATGTCTTCATAGGGAACGAAGCATAAAGAATGTTTGTATTTAAAAATACAGATTTTATTTAACGTTGTATTTATTTGCAGACAATAAAATTATTCAAAATAAGAATGTAAAATTTAAACGACTTTTTAACTGTTCATACAACAAACCCTTTTCAATAGAAATTTACTTTTATTTCCAATTTATAATATGATCCTTCTGTCTTCTTATCCAATGATTTATGTTTTTATGACCTTTGTTTTCCCTTATAGAAAGATATATATTTCATGCTTTGAATTTTTTTTAAGGTTTCAACATAAAAAGCAGAAATTGTGCATCTTCATTTCATTAATTAAATTTGAAAACACTGACATAAAGTATTTCACTCATTAAATTATTTTTTGTTACAAAATATCGAGACACATCAATTTTTCATCATTCTTTGTAAATAATGCTATTGACATAATAGATTGTTAATAAGATTTATTTTCCTATATCTCCAAATTGTATCTTCTGTTAAACTTTTAACGTACGTATTATTGAATTCATAGGGAAAAAAAGAGGGAAAAAGTGTAACAATATTTAATTCAATAGCCTACTCTGAGATAACGTACACTCGCGTATAATTTTGGTTATAATTTTTCTTGAAAATTTTGTTGGCTCGAATGAAAACTTAAATAAGCATTTAAATATAATTGACCCTAGAAACGATACCTATGCCGTAGTTTTTATTTTAGGGTGATTTTTAATAAAATCGTATAAATATAAAGACTATTTTTGATTTTTCTCCTAAAACTATTATTTCCTGACTTCACTCCTTTCTTATAAAACATTAGGAGAACAACTTGTCAAACAATTTTGACGCGCGCTATTTTTAACTGATTTTAGTTTTTATTCTTTTAGTTTATACTACTGTTCACGAAATTAAATTCGTGGCTTGAATGATTAAAATTTTTATGAGTCATTTATTTCTCTTTTGAGCTTCTCGCAGTTTTTTTATGTTTCATTAACAATTAAACAATAGTTTTTAATAAAAAATGTTTTTTTGCCGAATTTTGTATTTACGTTTAAATTTTAGGGTGAGGAAAGGATACTTCCCAAGAAACCATTATCTTTCATTGACATAAAGAAATTTAAATTTAATGGTGATTGCTTGCCATGAATAGATGAGTAGCATGTCGCAATAATCAAGGGGACATCATATTCTGCACACATAGAGCGGGTCCTCTTTCCTTGTCACTTTCTGTGACATTTCGTATGTAGTCTATAGTTGGCAACCACGTTTGTCATGGGATTTCCCACACTGGCTAAGAGCATATATTATCCGGAGTTCCATACTTCTTTGCTTGGGAGCTAGCAAGACGTCCTTTCCTTTTTCTTAAGGAATATCTGTCAATTAGGTGACGAGTTAATGCTATACAGAATGTTAGCTGCTCTTAACTTCTGTTCCTTTTATTCACTTGCCACAGTAGGAAACTGTTTCTGATGACAAAGTCAATGAGAAAATAAAAGTTACAATACCATCATTTTACAGATCTTCTTATTTTGGATTTTTTTTTAGATCGAAGCAATGACCCCCCCCCCCCCACCGCCACCATGACATCGTTATATACAGCGACAGCTTTTGGACTAGTTATTTCTTCTTTATTACCATCTTTATTTGTCCAAATTACATATGTCATGATCGCTGTATTATGTGCAGTAGCGCAAAACGGAAGCGGGAATTAGTCTTCCTATAGTTACAATATGAAGGCCAATATATTATAATGGGTTTTGCACTTCCCACAGGTGTATTTTGTAATGTCATGTAGATTGGAAGTAATCTTCTCAAGGCTCACGAAAGGGTTAAATCGCTAGACTGGATGCTTTAAGTGTTCCTCTAAAGATTCCGAAGCTTATGGATAAGAAATTTATATATTAGTAAACCCAGAGATCACTCTTTATTCACTAATTTCTTTTCTGAAAACACATTTATGTTTTTTCTTTCATTATATATTCCTCCCATACATTTCGTTTAATTTTTTTTCATTATTCAATTCTTAAAACGGACTATCAGACAAATTCACATAATTCATTTATAGAAGATAAAAGGGAAAAAAAGGAAAAATAATAATGAGATTAATTTTATAAAAATATCCGAAAATTAATCCTCTTGTGGGCCTTGGGAATATTACTTCCCATCTACAAGATCTTACAAAATACATCTGTCGTAAGAGAAAAACACATTATAATATATTATATTATAATATGGGAAGACTAGTTCACGTCTCTCGTTGTGTTTAACGATGTCATAAAAATAGTTGATCACTTCTATAAAAGAAAATAAATGTACCAAAAAGGAGAAGGTCTGTAAAACTGTGGCATCGTATGTTTTATTTTCCTATTGACTTTGCCATCATAAATAATTTCATACTGTGGCAAGTGAACAAAAGATAGAGACTGCTATCATTCCGTATAGCATTAGTCGTCAGACAATAGAGGGATATGTTTAAAGAAAAGGGCTTTCTGCTAGCTTCCAAGCAAGGAAGTGTGTAGTTTCCGCATGATATGCGCTGAACCAATGTGGGAAATCATATGCTATATATGGTTTCCAATTATAGACTATGTAAGAATTGTCTCAGAAAGGGACAAGGAAAGAGGACCCGCTACATGTGATATCCCCTTGGGTATTGCGACATGCTTCTCATCTTTTCATGGCAAATAATCATCATTAAATTTAATTTTCCTTATAATGCTGAATGGTTCATTGGGAAGTATTCTTCTCACCCCTAAAATTTAAATGTAAATATAAATTCGGCAAAAAAAATTGATTTCTTTAAATGTTGTTGTTTAATTGTTAATAAAACATCACAAACTGCTAGAAGTTCATAAGAAAAATAAATCGCCCAAGAAAGTGTTAAAAGAGGCTTCATTCTTTTTGATGTTAACGCTTTGTGGGGGTGTCGGCCTAATCGGCACCCCTCACTCTCCGTCTTTCCAGGCAAAAGGTGTGGGGGGAAACAAAGCCTCGCCAGCAACTTCTATAATAACAATTAGTTTTATTCATCTTCAAACACACTTAAACAATCACAAGTGAAACTGCAAAAGGAAATATAGGAGTTATATCTAAAGCGTTATTTAATCTCAATAATTAACTCTAAGTAAACCCGAATACGTGAACCAGATAAAGAGAACAAGCGCTAATGAACCGATAACTAAATCTAATTTCATCTATCTTAGATCCCCAATCTAATAATTTAATCTCTTAGCAATTACTTCCTTGACTCGCGCTATGTTTGTGAATGAAATATTCTAATATTCACACTTACGTAACACCGTAACAGCTCCCCGGCTCCTTCTATATTATATCTACAAAACCTAGACTTTATATAGTCAAAATAATTTAAATATCATGGTTTCTTCTTGAAATGCTGTGAATTAATGTGAATGCTTGCCCCAAAGATTCCCAAGAGGATTAGTAGAAAAATGACGCGAATTGATCCATCACAACTTTTATATTGAAAATTATTTAATCCATTGGTATACAAATATACTTTTACAGCTTAAGACTTCGAGTTGATCTAAAAACTCAAATAATCGTTGTATTCGTTGCTTTATAACATTTTCGTACCCCTACAATTTCATAGGGGGCTGCAATCCAAGGGTTGAATACCGCTGATCTAATTTAATCCAAATATGAATTCGAACTTCCTAAATATGTGCATCTTGTAATAAAAATTATTAAATACTCAAAAATTATTTACATTTCTTGTATAGATTGTATATGTTGATCTTATTAATATAATAAAACGCAATAGTAGGACGAAATATATTATAAACATTGATCCTAGCTTGAATCTTAATCAATTATTTCATAAATTGTTTGTGAAAGAGCATGTAACCTTTCATATTGCCTAACACTATTTCCATAACTGTGTACACACATTATATAATACAATTAAATTATTTGATCTGCGGTTGTTATTCTATAGAATAACGCCCGCAGTATACAACTTTATTCAATGACATTATTACATTTGTAATCATTGTTTACATAATTTCTAATTGCATAATTATTTTTCGCTTATTTTTCGAAATAACATCAATAATTGCTAATATTATGCGCAATGGATACTAATTTATTGCTGAATCCTAATTTTACACTATTATCGAGGATTCATGCGAGGGCCAATGCGGAGTTAAAATACGAAATTGAAATTTCAAATTTATCCTCGGGTTACGATTATTCATGTTCCTTTAGATAATTGAGAAGTGTAATCTTACCTCTAATGGTCTTTACGGTTAATGAACCTTGCACTTAAGCCGCTTTCGTTGTGTCTGAACTAGTGAGAGTTCGTTAAAGGGAATCTCTCTATGAATGGGCGCACAAAGTTCTATCCACTCTAATACTACCCCAGTGAACACCTCCCCCTGAAGCTATATAGTTAATATAAAAGAAAGAATAATTATGCTTAAGAAACACTCCTCAAAAGTAAAAGGGCAACACCAAGAAATAACGCACGTAACTTCATGTAAATTTAAGGAGAAATAGTTGTTGTCATGTGTTTTGTTCTGGGATACTTATGAAAGACGAGAGACAGATAAATGGAAACATACAGTACAAACACAGAAGAATATAGACTTGATTGCACAAACGATGATCCCAGCACATAATAGAAGGATTGCGCTGTTTTCCATTCGAAACGGGAATCCATTTCAGGTGAAAGTCCGACTTCTTTTCCCGATGCCTTTTCCCGATCCATGCCTTTTTCGGGATTCGAACCCGAGCCAACTCGATAACAAACCGAGTGCCATAACCACCATACTGATTGGGCGGCTGTGTATCCAATAATATTTTAATATTCTTTTGACAAAAGCTGAACATCCATAAAATATGATTACCATGAAATTACTCAATCACATTTGCTTTCTACTAGATATGTAAATGATTACATTTTAAGGGTCAATGAATGTTCCCTTCCTCTTCTAGTGGTCGTTTCTATTATACTACTAACATTATTTACAACGGGTGGCACTTCCAAATTATGTATCTTATCTCGTAGTTCCGTACGTCACTACCATCAATGTCTTTATGACGTTATTGAAGACCATATAGGCAATCAGATGACTTCGAAGGTCGCGACGCAGTCGGAATGCATAAAGCTGATAGGTCATACCGAAAAATAGATCACCTTTTGCATCTTACGAATACGGCTGAACAGAAGCTCTAACAGTAGTTGTTGTTCTAGGGAATATCTCAGCTGCTGTCTTTGTAAGGCCTAGGTACTCGACAGTGTAAGAAAATAAATAGATCGTGAAACCCGGGCAAATGTTACCATTATCCATTAATTATCACGCTAAGATCTCTTCCCGAACTTGCATCTTCCATTTCAAGGTGCTCAACTGTGACCGGATGTGCGGCTGTTTAGATTACAGACTTTCACTCCCAGATTGGTAAATCGGCTGCATTACTTCAGCAGACGATGGTCAAAGCTGCCGGTAATGGGGTTTTTTTTGTGCTCAGTGATGCATGCAACTGGAAATATCATATTTGTACAACATGTAATTAATCCATTACTCCTTATATCAATATATAGAAACTTGATTCGAATCCTGGGAAATTATCCAATTTATTCTCTCTGTAAGTGGTCCTTCCAGATGTCTTTGCCATTCGAAGTACAATTGGCAAGGTGAGGAGGCAAGGAGAGACAGTTGTGAGATAAATATGCAAATGATTAAATGTGAGCACGCACCTTTATCACGTATTACTCGTTTTCGGTTTATTAAGGCAAGCAACATTCCCTTCTCTTAAGCAGCATCTGAGGTTCGGCGTAGGAGATTGTGACATTCTAAGAAACTTAAAAATGCCTCTGAGACGTCAGCGAGCACAATGTTGTTGTTGTTGCCGTGTCCCTCCCGAAGGGAAAAATTGAAAGTCGTCAGAGCCTGTGTGAGACAGATTGTGGTTCTTAATGAAAGATAGCGACACCCCCTATCTCCACCTCCACAGTTTAGGCATGGAACTAAAGGGGAGGGAAATGTTCTCCAGCCCCCTGCACTCGTGGTTTCTGCTGAGACCTCCCACGAAACTTTCGGACCCACTGATTTAACGAGCATGTACTCCGTGTGTACTCGGTGGTATTTTGTTACATCGGGCATCTAACCCAAGCCATCAGGTCTGAAGTCCGATGCTCTTACCTCTAGGCTACCTACGGCTCTGCTCAATACCATCAATTAATGACCGGGCAACGTGACCGCATTACCGAACTCCACGAAGTAGAATTTTCGCTGCACAGAACAACAACTTATGTAGGAAACAATGGGAGTACCATCCAACATTGTCTCGCACGAAGGATTCAGGAAAGATTCATGCCCTCCGAAGTGGAAGTGATGGGTGCAGATGCACTCAGAAAAAACAGACCAGCGTATTTGCCAGTTGACTCTTTGAGATATTTTCTCGACATCCGAAGCCAATTGCTGCGAGAAGCAGGTGGATCTGTGTCCACACCAGAATCGTACGCAACAGACTGCGTGGAGTACAGTTACGTGCACATGTTTCAGCATTACATTGCTAAATGCCTGGTGTGGTGCCAGCGTCATCATAAATTGACCATCGAATGGCATCGGGTATTGTTCACGGATGAATCTCGTTTCTGTCTGTCGAGGAATGATGACCGTCGATGGGAATGGCAGTGACCCAGAGAGTGCTACAAACCAACCTATTTCGCCATGTGTCAAACCGGTCTTGACATCACATTTTTTGGGAACACCTGTGAGTTCTCATTGGACGAGACATGTGTTGGCACTTTGCTCATTTTATCATGCAGATTTATCTGTATCAACTGCTAACCGTATCTGACCTCATTGCAACTCGTGTCCGTTTCTCATTGGTCATGACGTCAGAGGTGGTTAGTATATAATGTATGTATTTTTCTTTATGGGATGCAGGGTTCCAGAGATGCATAAGCATGATAAGAGACATAGTTTTAAGGATAAGATGGTGGAAATGGTATATTCTGTATTGAAGCTTGAGTTATTATATGTTTGGTTATTGTTTTTATGACCCAAGTGATGGTCATACATCGTGGTGTGCAAATACTTAATAAACTTCAAATTTCAACTACTGTGTGCTTCAAAAATGCGTCAAAACCTCACGTTACCTGCACATTTCCGGTAACAACATAAACCGATGACATTTAGCACAAACCGTAGATGATCTGAGCATAGTAGTGGATGGGGATTAGCAACGGTTAACACAAGCAACAATCAATGAATTAATTGATAGAATACACCTCGCCGGATTACAACTTGTATGGCAACTCGAAAAGAGCTTATTAGGTACTGAAAAAACTGTTTTATAATGGTTTACTGATTTTAAATCATTTGCATATCCATTTCACAGATATCGCTCATGAAATTTCCATGACGTACATGCATTATTTCTTGGTGTTGCAATTTCACTTTTGTGGAGGTTTAATTTAAGATTTGCTTGAAACAATCATGTCATCTAAATTAAATATTGATTAGTTGAGACAGAAAAATTATACTTCCACTTCTTTAAACAGACAACTTGACAAAATTATCTCAGACATTTTAAAAGCAATAATCCTTAAATGCTTGCATGATCAATAAAACTGAAAAGAATTAAGAATTCTAGTCAAGTTCAATAAATATATAAATGAATACATGGATGCTAAGAATTGAAAGAAATATCTTAGAAAGAAATATAAGATATTTTCAGTATTTGCATGAAGGATAGAGGATGCCGTTATTCAATGACACATCTGTGATATGTTTGATTGCTTGGGGCTCGAAGGTTATTGAACTAATCGATTATTTGAAAGAAGCAATAAATATTTTTCCAGACAGAAAAAGAAACATTTATTTGGAAGATTTTATCATCATGTTTGTTTTTTCTAATCTCTCAATTCAAGGTATTGGAAATTTATCAAAAAATATAAAAGTAAAAAACAGTAATATGAGAAAACAAATCTTACACACACATACACCAATATGCATACCTACAAACATATAAATATAGAATTATCTTTCCAGTATTATGATTATTACACTAAATATTAATGGAATGTTATTTTTATACTTAATTCTCTATCTTACAGCCCAGTGGGAATAGTCTACAAAATTGGCTGACCCTAAAATTATGTTTAATCTTACAATTTTTGGTCTTACAACTATGAGTTTATTATTATACTACTCAGACTATCTTTTTTTGGACTTAAGTTTGTCCATTCCTATTTATTTCCTTGCTTTTTTAGAATTTATGAAATGCAGAAGGTCACTCACACTTAATGGAAACGATTTTGTAATTCATTTTATGTTTTGCATTTTAAGATAAAACTTTGGCAACTTCAGAATAGTCATCTGCTAAGGTTTTCTTTTGATTGGAATGTAAAATAAATGATTTGTTTTAAAAATGGCTCCTGAAAATGATATACGATTCGAATGTTATGCAATTACGCTTTCCAAGGAAAAATATTCGTATCAACAGATTAAAAAGCGATGAAAAAATTTCGGTAAATTGCATTTGAATCAAAGGGATGTATAATATACTAAATTTGAAAGGGAAAAAGCGTCTGGTAGAAAGTGAAAATGGAAAAAATGACAAGGAAACTAAATCCTAAGAGTGTCCAATCGCAGACAACTGTGAATAAAGCGATGTCTCTGATCAGTAGCGCACACAGGAATTTTTCATTTCCACCCTTCTCGTAGCATGCTCCAATACGCCGCCCAAGATTTTATTTTGATTTTTGTCGATTTCAAGGGGGGGGGGATAAAAATAATTAACTAATTTATGATTAATACTAATCATAGAATAAATAAACATAATTAATTAATAACATTAATTATTAATAGCAACTATTTAATAAAATTTTACCTACTATGTACTTAGGATTATAATCAATCAGAAATAAAACAGGAGCTATAGGGGGGGGGGGTCCGGACACTAGGACCCCACCCTTTGTGTGCGCCACTGTCCTAATCCTAAATGAAAATTCGCCGACTCAAAGATTCATTGCATCTCAACTAAGAATGTCTTCCAGAAGTGTTAATTAAAATAATTCATAAGGATTTAAAGTTAAACAGATGTTAAAACCTAAAGTTAGTCTCCTTTTTTAAGATATATTACTGAAAGAAACGCGAATTGTAGAAAATTATACAAAAAACACCTAACTGCTGAAAAATGGAAATTTGTGGTAACACTCGATGATATATTTAAGTGAATTGACTATCAAAAAGGATCCATTTCCTATTGCTCAACTGACGGGAATGACTTGACGAAATAGGTTTGCCAGTGTACAGTTAAGTTTCCAAAGGGATTCGAGATAGTGGTAAGATTTTCTAACAACGGTAAAAAAAAATTTAAAAAAAATCTTAAATAAATTAAGAATTAATTCACTCTACTATCAATAGAAATATTTAGAACCAATTTTTGAAGAAAAAATTCCACCTTTATATAGAAAGGACATTGACAAAGTTGAGCTTCATATGGACAAAGCCTCTAGTCACACGTCTAAGTCAACTGTCTTTTATTTAGCAAATAGAGAATCAAAAACAGGAATAAAGTGCATCCCATTTGATGAAATGCGTGTAAAATCCTCGTACGATTCTGCAATAGACTTTATTGCTTTCGGTTTATTAAAACGAGCCTTTTGAAAACGGCATCCAAGAATACTAAGCGGACTTTGGAATGGAGAAAAATTTGCATTACAGAACTAAGAAACAGTTTACTTTCATGAAAAGCTCGAGCTCGAGCTATTGTAGAGAATCATGACTATCAGAGTTCTATCTGATTGTGTACCAAAACTGCAAATTTTCACAAAGTACAGTATTAGTTGATAAAAATTAACTATCAAAGTCGTTTCCATAAAGGGAGAACGACCTTCTGTAATTATTGATTTTATATATATATGAAGGCCTTCAGAGTGTGGAATGTCAATGGCAAGATAAATTTACCATCAAAAAAGATAATAACTGTAGAATGGCGAAATAAAAAATGAAAATACAGCCTCTTAGATAAGGAAAGAGATGGAGTTGGTATTGAGAATATTCTCTTCATGATTGCTATACGCCTCGGCAATGAATGAAAAAGGGCTTTGAATCTCTTTAGATATGCCAGCCCATACTGGCTCCACACATTATCAAAATTGATTTGGTGTGGAGGTGTGTGGTAAATGACGGATAAGACTTTCCATTCATCCAACAGACATGCTCAACCGGTGATAAATCGGAAGAATTGGTGAGCAACGTGTTGGAACGTCAACTCCTACAAGATTTCTACGTAAGGAAGGACACAGGCTCTAAACCACCAGAGATGTTATGCTGTCTGGTCATTGAACCGGCAGTCCGTACTAGGGGCTCGGGATTGGAACCCAGCTCCATTTCAAAATTTAAAACCAGGTTCGGAACCAAGTACTACAATGAAAATGAGACAATTAAGAGCTCTATCCACGGTTTCTATAGACTTTTATGCTATCATTGTTGTGTTCTAGGGTAGAAACTGATCTTTATAAAAACAAAAATGCCATGCATTCCAATTATTCATGTCTGTCGCATAATGCACTAGTACAAATGCAAAACCTTAAGGTATCCGACTACGTTCGAAAACAGGATTTTTCAAAAACGTTCAAAATAATATTATTTTTAATATTTAGTGTCACTTAAATTAGAATAAATGCGATATTTTGGGAAAAAAATGAAGAAATAATTATTTATTTTCAAAACATTATCCTTTTATGAAAAATGCTACTATAATAATAATAATATTTTCCCCATATATACACTCAAGAGCCAAAACATTATGACCACCTGTCAATAAAGAGTTTGCCCCCCTTTGACGCGCAACACAGTTTCAACCAGCCTTGGCATGGATGCCTCAAATCCTTGGTAGATGGCCGGAGACAGATTGTAGCAGATGTTTAAGCAACGGTCACGCAAATCCGAGATATTGCGAATTGGTGGTCTTTGAACTCTGAGCTGCCGTCCCATGACATCCCAAATGTGTTCTATCGGATTGAGATCCGGGGAGTTAGGCGGCCAGGACATTAACTGGAATTAAGCATCATGTTCTTGGAACCACTCCAATACAATTTTAGCCTTGTGACACGGGGCGTTGTCCTGTTGGAACATTTCATTTCCAGCTGGAAAAACAGAGGCCATATAAGGGTGCAACTTGTCCGCAATGATGTTCAGATACCCTGTAGTATTCCTGGTCTGCTCTACCATAACCATGGGTACCAGAGACGCCTAAGAGAACGTCCCCCAAAGCATAACACCGCCCCCACCGGCCTGTGTATGGCTACTGTATATTGAGGAAGCAACTGATCGCATGGAAATCGGTGTATCCTGACACGGCCATCGGCGTGATGAATGACAAATCGTGATTCATTTGACCAGGCAACTCTCTCCCACTGATCCATGAACCAGTCGCGATGTTCCCGGGCCCAGCGCAGGCGCTGTTGGCGATGACGCTTGGTCAGCAAAGAAACACGAGGGGGACCTTTGCTGCGTAGCCCCATATCCAACAGTGTCCGCTGAATAGTGTGGTCCGATACTATTCTACTTGGTCTTTCATTGTATTGGGCTGTCAGCTGAGCCTTTGTCTGGCTCCGGTTTTGCTTCACCATGCGAGACCGTCTCCGACGACCTTTTTCTTTGATAGCGTGTGGACGTCCAGCACCATGTCATCAACTGCTGTTTTCCCCATCATTCATCCACTTTGCATAAGTACTAACAACTGTAGATCACGAACAACCCACGAGTTGTGCAGTTTCGGAAATACTTGTTCCGAGCCTTCGCGCCATTACAATCTGCCCTATATCAAAGTCGCTTAGATCCGCAGCCTTTCCCATCACACACAGAAGTAAGTGAAAGAATGATTCCTCAGACTTCCCGCAGCAGTTAAATACCACTTTCACCTGATCACATGCCTTTCACATTATGCAGGCGAGTTCATTGCAAAATGTAGGGGTGGTCATAATGTTTTGGCTCTTGAGTGTAGCTCAGACCTCTGTACAAAGCCTGAACTAGAATTTTTTTTTAAATATATAACTTAGAAGTGGATTTACCCATATTTTAATACATTAAAATGAAAACATTTTAAGAAAACAACACCGATTATTATTCCAATTGGTAGTAACTGAAAAAATGTGAAGTTTTCAATAATCCTATTTCAGGCTTTCTGGAAAAGTCTTAGCTGTCATAAGGCAAAATATTATTATTATAGAAGCATTTCTCATAACAGTAGAATATTTTGAAAATAAATAATTCTATGTTCGTTTTTTGCCAAAATATCGCATTGAAATAATTTTTTATTGTAATATTCTTAAAACAATTTTATAAGTGTATCCTAATCTAAGTGACACTAAAAATTAAAAAAATATTTGTTTGCACACTTTTTCTGAAAAATCACGTTTTTTAACGTAGTTGGATACTTTAAAAGTTTTAAAGCAACGTTAAAGCTGCAATGTATGTTTTGGGAATATTATATGCAAAAGAAATGGCTTCGAACGGTACTTACTGACATCGATTATTGTGCAACAGAGATCCTATTTTTAAAGATATAATTTTAAAGTTTCAGAACAATCCATCGCACAATGTGAATATATGTATTAAAGTCTGAGAGGTTGATGTAATCGGTGGCGACTGAAATTTTCTCCTTCCTGAAAGTATCGACTAAAAATTAGCATTATTGTTGCTGGATTATTTACCTGGGAGACGTACTGTTACGTGCACTTATTAGGTATTTCTTTTTTAATGTATTCATTTTTTAATGTTTTAGTATTTAAAAAAAATCAAGGAAACGTTTGTGACGGGTGCTTACGCGTTTCACTAACCTTCTCTCGCCTTCTTTAAATGTTTTATTTATTTCAACCAATCTCCTCCGAGAGCCAAAAGTGTGACTTATGCAAACGAAATATTTTCGGGTTCAGCGAGTTCGAAAAAGATATAAAAGGGAGAAATGAAATGAAGAGAAGGAGGGTGATTTTGAGAGAGTAGTTTATCTAGTGGAAATATATTCGTCGGGAGAAGACTATTGAAAAGTATTTATTAATTCGATTCGGGACGGAACTGAAAAATAGCTAAGATTGAAGCCGCTCCTTAAAGCAATCCAGAATTAGAGAAACCTGCCTTAAGAAAAGGGTATCAGGTCAGTTATTTTCATAAATTAAATATAAATGTGTAGCTTGATTGTATGTGTCGTTCTCCGTGAATTCAGTTAGGATTCCGTCGTTCATAATCAAATTCTTCTCGCACTCCACTGTATTTTGTTGATCTTAAGCTTTGAATAGTATTTGTGTAATCTCTCAAATAAGAAAGGTCAATAAATAAGATTGATTTATTAATTAATTGTAATTAATTATGGAACCAACATATTCAGATTTAGATAATACGCGAAGGGGAATTAATAATCATAGGGGTAGTGATAGGCTACGACACGTTTATAATAATTTTGGAGCTTTATAGAAAATTTTTAATTTTAAAATCTTTTTAAATTCTGGGGAGGTTAATAGTCATTTTATCTACTTACGATCTGTTATATATTATTTTAGTATTTTAATATTTTTGAGTTTTGATACTTTTTCAAATCATTACGATAGCGAATAGAGCGATTTGAGATTCTAACTTTTGAATTTCTGAGATTTAATGTATCTGGATATTGTCTTACATTATAGACTATGAAAATGCAAAATGAGGAAGGTTGGTGTTATAACATAGAATCAACCCAACTTTTGGGTCCTAATCCTAAGGTTGCAGATGGGTGATTTATAAAATTTTAAGCTGATAATTTAAAATTTATTAGTGTTATTCTTATGTTTGTCGTTGGGATTTCCTATTTTGATATTTTATTATAATTTTTTCGTTTCTTTTGATTTTCCTGAAGAATTGTTTCATCTTTTCATATATATATGAAATAAATATTTTTAAACTAATTATTTTTAAATTTTAATAATTATAAAGCTCATTCACAGATCTATCACTGCATATGGGACAAAAATCAATGTTTTATAGCAATGTTATTTTTTTTTTCAAAAAAAAAAAATTATTTTTAAAAATATTTTTATTAATAAACACAAAATTGATTTTTGTTGTCATAATTTTCTTTGCCGGCAAAAAATTTTTCTTTAAATATATTCCATTTTTTTTATTGCCTTGCTTATATATATTTAAGGAATAAATAAGTTTTTAATGTTATGTAATTGACATATATGAGTATGATTTATTGATTTGGTAAAAATAAATGTATTATCTAGAAGTTAATAAATTTAATTTAGTTTTTCCCGCATATTCTATAGGTTGAATGATCTCTAATAAAAGGATTTTTGAAAAAATGGAAAAAATTTCTTGAAAGTAAAGATTGCAAAGCTAAAGAGTAATTATTTTCGTTTAAATATAAAATCTTTCTTAATATCAATAATTTTAAAGATAAAAAAAACAACGTGAGAAGATCACGTGAATATGAATTCGCCTTAGGTGCTGCGTTTTGCTCCAAAAATGTCTTAAGAATATATTAGAAAATGTATCAAAGTTTTTTTTTACACTATTCTTTTTTATCATTTTAAACCATTCTATTCCAAATATGATTGCGTGAAGATGATCCTATTTTAGAACACTTTAAAAATAAGAAAATCAGATTGCCTTGCCTTTTTCGCATAACATTAAGTTTCTTTTCCGATTTGCTTCTACGCACTCTAAAAAAGGTATAATAAGGTTTTTTCTTTTGATAATGTGATGAGCAATTCCTGGCTTAAATACGTATCGATAGAAAGAGGATTTGAAATGTTTATTTTAGGAAAATTGAAAGATTTTTCAAAGAAAAGGTAGAGGCGTATGAGATATAATTTTTTATTATGCAAAGGTTCAATGTGAGGTTAGTGAACTCATGATATTTATACACTTGTCTTCAAAATTTAAGCGAAATGATTATTCCTTTTGACAGGCTGAGATATAAAAAGCAGAATTGAATTTGTCAGGAAAAATCTCCCCCAAAGTGTGAGGGTTCATAAAAGGATGAGGCATTTTCTTAAGGTATCGGAACATGTTGAAAATGACCTAATTCAGTCAAGACAGATATTTTTGTTTTTTATTTTATTGAATAGAGCTATCTTTTGACCTTACGAAACATACTTTGTTTTGTCTCTACACTACCTAGAGGCCAAGTTACAATCAATTTTATAAATTTAGAAAAACCGGAAGGGGTTTTTTGATCCGCTACAAGTGGACACTTAAATAGCTCAAAATCTATCATGGCGAGTCTAATAACTCAAAATATTACGAATGTATTTCTATAAAACTTTTTAAACCTGATATTTACGTTATTTTCTAGAGAATGTACTAAAATATTTTTTATTGTATGAATACTTTTTGAGTTATGGCTTGTTATTTAAATAATGGTCTCTTAAAAAAATGTAATATTTTTTATAATATTTACTCAATCAGCTCTAAAATTTTCAAAATTTAATAAAAAATTAAAATTTTAGTACATTTTCTAGATAAATGCATCTAGTTTGTTTTCGTAATACTTTTACTAATATATGTTTATTACATTTTCTCTAACCGCTTTCAAGTATTTCAAAAATATTGCTAAAATTTCACTTATAATTCTGATTTTTGTAAAATTCAGGTAATTTATTTTAAATTTTGATACTTTAATATAGTAATTTTTATTGATATTGAGTCCCAAAAGAGCATTTATAATATTTTAGTATACTATTTTGTTAAAAAGTACTCCGAATGTGTTCGGATACCTTAAAACAGTAGTCTTTTTTTATTTTTTAACCACTGTCTAAATTCGTTCAGAATATTTGAAACCCAAAAGAGAAGTGCTCAATGTTTTAAATGCGGAAATACATTGAAAAATCGTTTAATACAAAGCTGAGGGTCTGAAATAGTTTTTCGTGTTAAATGATATTTCAAAGAAAAATATATATAGTCAACAAAGTATGGCTTAGTAGATTACATTTTATTTACATAGATATGTATATATGCATGAATTTAGTAAGTATCAATGAAATAAAAACATTCAACGTTTAATACAAAATTTTCCAACATTTTGAAAAACAAACATTTATTGAATTTTTGAAAATAATTTTGTATTTTTCTTTGCGTTGTCTTCTTTAGCTTCAAATTGTCAACAAACTACTCGATGTTGTCCATTTTGTTATTCATTTCTCCATCGGAATGTGCATCTAAATACCTGCGCATACTTTTCATGATGTTCCATATTTTGGAAGAATTCAGAACCTTACTCATTTCATTTTTGCCATTGCATCAATGATATTTTTGAGGTTTGAAAAAGTTCCAAAATGTCTTTGTCTGCTATAATTGGAACTGTACTCACATTATCATCATCTGCTGTAACGAATTCTTCCGATGCTATGGAACATTCCAATAATATAGAAACTTTCTCAAATATTTTAATAAGTGTCGGCTCAGAAGGGAAATATTTTCGTATTAAACGATTTTCGTTTCTTGTTAAGAGAAAAAAATCATAAAATAATGGTGGTGGTGGGACTAATCCCCATCTGGTCTAACTAGTTTGTTGAAACCGTTGTATTATTTCGTGTTAACAAATTTTTCGTCTTAAGGTATCCGACTGGTTGCGACAACTTTTTTTTTAAAAAATGGAAATATATGGATTTTTTGTTATTTTTAGATTTTTTTAGTAAGTTTTAAGAAAAATATGCTAAAATTAAGAAGAGAAAAATAAATTATTATAACTAAAATTTGAAAAAAATTGACAAAAATAACATAAACGCGGTCCATTTTGTACCAAAGGTTTATGAACATATTTTAAATTTTTCAATTCTGATGTGTTGCTATGTTATTCATTGTCAAAATGACTTTCAGGATAAGATATATTTTTATTTTTACAAAAACTAGAGCACTTTATCTCAGTTACTATATGAAATTGCTTAAAAAACAGTAATTACATTCACATAAGGGTCTGTAAATTTTGTAAAAAAACAGTGATTGATAAATCTGAAGTTTAAAACACTTCTACTATTATACAGAAAATAAAAAAATATTAGTTAATTATTTTCGAAACTTTTTGAGCAATCTATGTCTCCGTTTGAACATTTAAAAAAAAAACACACATTTTAAGTCAAACGCATTTTAAAAATTGACTTCTGCTTTTACTAAAACACTTGTAGTTTTATTCTAGAGAACGGGAAATGATAAAATTTGTATTTTTATAAAGCTAATAAGATGGCCTATAAAATAAAATCATAAAAAAAAAATTGTCAATTTTTGGCAAAATTCACAATTTTAGGGGGTAGTCGATACCTTAAGCGTTTTCGCGTTAAACGTGTTTCACTGTATATCTGAAACACTTTTCTTGTTCGTAACTCGAATATATATTTTTATGTGGGCTAATTTTTTCAATATAAAATAAAAAAGAACAGAACTTTTTATCAAATAAATATTGAAGATATACAGCGCCAAATCCATGAGAACCGAGATCCGTTTGTTGATCTAAATTTGAGCTTTGTTGAAATAAATTACGCACACACTCACATTTATGAATTCCACCTACTACTCCTACAATGTCATTTAGACGTCTTACTCTACCGGCAAAGCTATGTGACTGTCTCTAATTGCATCTCAAGCAGCTGGTGGGCACTTGTGGTTAGCACGAGTGCCGTTGTTATCATAATAATAGCTATATGTAATTTTATAAGACTGGGAAGTGTGTTTCATACCCGGAAGTTGTTAAAACGAACACGTTAAGAAGAGAAGTAATCTTCTAATAATGACGAGAATAAAGGAGCTCTCTTAAGTTAATCAAGGGGAGAAAATTTAGAATTGTTAAGAGGTTGAATATTTATTATTCATTGATTGAATATCGCGTTGATAATCTTATTTGAATATTGTTTTTAAATCTTAAATAATTGTTGCTTATACAGTATAACTTCGAATGCATCATACTTTAATTTTAATAACTTTTTTTTTCTGAGTGATATCTTTACGTTTATACGTTAGTTAATGAAGAGAAATTATCAAAATTCTTAATTTTTTTTATATTTGACCACAATTAGTAATTGTTAATCAATATCATTATTTCGCTATTAATGACTTAATTTTAGTGTGTTTTTTTTGCGCGTATGTTTGACTTTCCCGATTTTTGAAATTACTTAGATGATTCAAAGAAGAATTAGACATGATAAAAATTTTATAAAATTAATAAAGAACAAAAATTTTTAAGCATTTTTTTAATCAAATTCTATGATAAAATAAAAAATATAAAAGACAAATGCTGTCCTCCAATTTTGCACTAAATGCCAACGTGATTACAGCACAAAAGGTGGGGTTTGGTAACTCAAACCGTATCTCATCTCATAAAGCAACTTTTCTTAAACAATTGTCCACAAAAATATTTTAACTCGGCGTATTCGTCTACATGCCTTTTAAAATGCAGCCCGTCTCCAACAGAAGAAGTCTGTGTACTCCACTGTTCGACATATATAACCCCGTAAGTGCCAATTAAAAGTTACGCGATCTGCTCCACAGTGCAGCCATTTTAAGTAAAAAATAAAGGCACACATAAGAATTTTTTCTTTGAATCCTTATCAATCACTGTCAGGACCATTTAGTTGCATTCCAAGGCCTTCGGGATAATTTTACTGATAGTAGCGCAAATAAAAGGATCGTTTTCCGAAAGACGTATATACACGTCCGGGAATTTAACGTACCATTTGTGTGAGACGTATATATACGTCGGTGGCAGTTAAGGGGTTAGTGTTCATCAGTCTCTCAACGTGACACGTTTTTAGTGACACAAGGAATATGAGGATGGGAAAAAATAACCACTTTTCTTTTAGAGGAAATTAAAGATACATTGATAAAGCAATTAAAATGGTTATAAATTAAATGAAAAACCAGAAGGAAAAGGATGCAATACGAAAAATATTAAAATAATACGAGCAACTAAAACGAACAAATGCGAATCAATATGATGCATTTGGAAAAAAGTTGAGAGAAAAATAATTTTCCGTGTGTGTGTTTAAGTGCATTTATCTGTAAAAGTGCTTCATTAAGATTTCTAGGTCTATTTTGTCGAAAATCGACACTTTTTTTCTAGGATTCGATAACGTATTAATAGCTTGTGAACTTTCCCAGACAATTTCGAGATCCAGACGTCTTCAGTGCTACATAAAATGTAATAATAGAACTTTAACAACAAAATAAAGTGCTATAAAGTTCCGCCCTATCAGCAAGACCCTATCAGAGATTTATAGCATAAAACTTACAATAAATTGTGCCGTACAGTATATTTTAATGCTTCGGATGCAAAAAATGTTTTCATTGAAAAATTTTACCTATTTGATACAGTGACTTTTTTCATGCGCAAACACTGAATATTGTTACGGAAATTGATTAATTTGTTTCCTTCTATGCCAAGAAAAGGTACTGCGTTAGAAGAACTACTTGTACGTCAAGAAGGAACGTTTAACAACTCTTTCAGTATTGTTAGATGAATATGAATAAATCCTACCCTTGTCTCACAGACATGGTGATGAATTTCATTATCAGATGTCACCAAACTGTCAAAATGGCAAAAAAATAGATGTACGTAGAAAAACCCTTTCAAATAATTATATGAAAATAATTGAATGGTTTTACTTAAAAAGAATATTCCAGAAGATTTCCCTCAGCATTTAAAAGGATGATACAGGCAAACAACACAGAGACAATGCTTGTCAGCGATTTTATAATTCATTAGCCCATTGTGGTATTGTGTAAATGTCTAGATTTCATAGAATTTACTGTTGTTCCCTGTGAAAGGAAATATGTTGCATTTAGCAAAGAAATTCAGTTAAATGACAATTCACATCGAAAGAACTTGCTTTGTTTTTTGGATTTGCGTAACGTGTGTGTGTGTGGTGAAAAGATAAAAGAATCCTTATGTATTAGGAAAAATTAATGAGATTTTATAAAAGTAAATTTTGGACATTCAAAAGATCTTGTGAAAGTAAAATTATAATCCTAAAACAAACATGAGCGATGCGTAAATATCCTTTTAAAAGTAATCTATTGATTCTGAATAAATTTCAGGTTTGCTTTTAAGGTGAGGGTTAATTGATTTAGGGTAAAATGTTAAGAACGCTAATTATTTTAACTTTTATTACTTTAACTTAATTATTTTTAGTAACCATATATATACATGTATAACACACACACACAACACACACACACACACACACACACACACCACACACACACACACACACACACACACACACACACACACCATATATATATATAATATATATATATATTAATATAACACAGTCATTGCTTTGCTTTGAATATGTATTGGGTCCAGAATCTTGCAATAACTTGTTTATTGTACTCAAATTTAGCGCGGGCTTTGCATTTCTGTACAATTTTTAGGTAAGTTACCTTTTTCTCATGATGGATTTAGATTTTCTATCCATTATTTTCAATAAGTTTTTGCTCAGTATTATTAACAGAAAGGGGAAAGGTTGGCTGACCACAAAACATGTTCAACTCCACTTTTATATAAAATTTTCTTATATATAAGTTGTCCTAAGTCAGCAATGTTGATAATACTGTAGTATCCATTCTTTTATATTTTTTATATTTATCTCTATTATTTTAATTTTTCATATTTCCTTTAAATTCTGTTGTCTAGTTATGTTGCAATTTCAATTCATTTCAGTTTTACTCATGTTTATTCATCTCTCTCTTATAGAGAAATTTTGATTATCTAATATATAAAATTCTCCTGTCACAGTGTTTGTAACCAAACTCCTCTGAAACGACTAGACCGATTCTTATGAAATTTTGTGCGTAAATTCAGTAGGTCTGAGAATAGGACGTAAACTATTTTTCATTCCGATATTGCAATTAGTTAAAAAGATATTAATTAAAAACCTTAAAATTCCTAATTGTTTTACTCCTGCGAGTTGTTTACTTGGTAGAACTTCCATTCAGTTTTGGCCGAGCGGTGATCCGACATTTTCCACCATCTTAAAATTGCCATCCAATTTTTACTGTTGAAATCAGACAAAAAATAATTACAGAATCGGAAAGATAATTTATTTCGCCACATTACGGTATAATGTTTTTTGCAAAATAATGATATTTTCTATTTATTAAGAATTTTTAAAAAAGGGTTAAAACTGATGCGTTTTTATGCAAATTATTTCTAAATTGTTGCGTATGAATTTTGTTTTCTGTTATTAAAACGATATTCTACACTAAATAACTTCAAACCTTTCTCTTTTAGATCCAGTCATTTAAAAAATAAATTCCCAAAACTTTTTTTTTAAATTTTTCAAAAAATACTTAAAATTTTAACTTAACATTGAATAACTTTGCCATTTATGAAGATAATCTCACGAAACTTTATTTCCGTGTGTAAAAAAATATTATCCGTAATCTGTACGAAGAATGAAAAAATTGCTTAAAAATTACGGATTTTAAAATTATTTTGTGATTTTCGTAAAAAACCGTTTTTGCGAGAAATAATTTAAACAGAACTTTTTGAACATTTTTTTTTATTTAAAAGTACTTTATTTTTGCAATTAATTTGTGAAGTTTGAAAGCATTAACTTAAAAATTATGCCCTAAAAATAAAAAAATTAATAAAAAATACGCGATTTTACAGTAAGCCAAACCTTGGAGTCGAAAATAGTTTTGCGCCAAAGACCTTTGAACTGTTTAACCATCGACCGCATCTAACTCAAGGGTTACACTAAAAATTATGCCTTAAACAAGGGGAAATCAGTAAATTTGGCTAGTAAAAAAAAATGCGAGTGAAAAAGTTATTTTTGCTTCAATTTTCGTCGTTTTTTCTTTAGATAATTTTCAAAATTAGATCATTATAGATGTTAGATTAAGATGACAAAATGTATTCAATATATTTCTGAGACTCTTTTAAAATATTTATCAGTGTGAAAATTTTTGTTCTCTTTCATAAAACTTATAGTTTACTTTAAAATAATGCCTAATGTATAAATCTTTTTTTGACATATAATTTCATAATAAAAACGCAAAATTTGCCCATTTCGAATTTTTTTTTAATTATTCAGTTAAATTAGCATAACTTCCTTAGAAAAAAATAAAAGCTATGTTCAAATAAAAAATTCTTCATTATTAATCGCGTGTTATTAATTTATCAAAAATCACTAAATTGGCATGTCACAATTAATTGCTAAATGAATATTTTTAATCAATATTTGTATAAAATAATTAATTTTGTTTTGCATTTTATGATTTCTTCTAAAATGAATAAATATAGATGAATTTAAATGAAAATGATTTTTAAAAAGTTCATTGATCATTTAGAATCAGTGATTAAAAAAATAAAATGCCGAAAACTATCTTTTTTTTTTACAAAACAATGATATTTTGCATATTTTATGATTTTTTTTTCTAAAATGAATCAAAATCGTTGCGTTTAAATAAAATTGATTTTTAAAACTTTTAGAATTAAAAAATAAAAAGCCAAAAACTTTTTTGAACACATTTTAACAAAACACTCAAAATACTTAAAACAATCATTTATTAATTTCTTCTTTATAAAGATAATTAAATGAAACACTTTTCCCGTGTGTCGAAAATTTCAAAATATCCTCACAATTTTACTTCAAGATTTAAAAAAGTAGTAAAATTTTGTAATTTGAAAAATGTCTACTTTTCTGTTTCTTTTTCAACATACAACTATTTTTAAAAAGGCTACATTTTCGTTTCTGGGGACTAAAAAATTGAAACGAAAGAATTGAAAAGTGATTTATAATTCGCACTGTTCGCCTATTCAAGGGTGTTTTAGCGACGACGGACCTCGAAATTTTCAACCATGGTCAAGTGACGAGGCGACACCTAAGCTTTTACCACCTCTCCTAAGTAACGCACCACGCCAACGCAAGAACAGATTTCGAAACAGGGAGTTTTAATGTCATAGTTAAAGAAATCACTCACATCGCGCATACACACACATAAGTGCTATCGTCCTGAGGGATACAGGAAATTCCATGGGGATTAAGTTATTCACTGGTAAAAGCCCGTGCAACCCCGGGCTAAGCGGAGAGGAAGGAAACAAAAAGTAAAAGTAATTGCGATAAATATTATTGGAAGTGCTGATTTTGTGAAGAAAAGGAAAATGTTAAACGAGAAAGCCATGACACGCACTCACGGGCACCCATGACACGCACATCATACGCGTCACACCCACACAAAAGTGCTGGCGTCAGAAAGAAAGGAGGAAATTAAAATGGGGATTAAGTTATATCCTCGGTAAAAGCCCGTGCAACGCCGGGC
>BMAO01006433.1:0-23444 GCA_019973975.1 Trichonephila clavata
AAAAATTTTATGCTTTGATTATTTATAATGTTTTAATAATACGTTTTAAAATTTCCAGGTATTTATTGTAGGATCCATTGTAGTAGATTCATTATTTTTTTAGTTCCTACTGGGTGATTGCCCACTTGGCGGATCTCGTGAGTGTAAAACTTTTTCTTGTCGTTAAATCGAAAGTTCTATTGATTGTTATGAAAAATTAGCGTAAATATATGAGGTAAATTGTTTGGCTAAATTTTTAAATGATTGTGAGAAGAATAATAGAAAATACAAATTTTCTGGAGGTGTTCTTGTAAAAGAAGGGGGCCCTGCTAGGATCCAACCAAAGGTAATAACGCTATTCTTAATATAAGAAAATACATTTATTTAATTAAAGTAAGAAAAAAATCATTATTGGAATGTATTATCTATTGCAAAAAATTTTATACGAATCACATGTAAAGATCTACACAATATGTTTAGATTTAACTTTCCCTTAACCTTTTCCATATCATGAGTGAAATTGTAGATTTAGATATTTAACACATTTGCTAACATGTGAAGCTTCCTAGACATATAAAAGAAGAACTAGTTGTATAGAAATATCAAAGATTCTGTATTCCAATTATTTATGGAATATCTTGGTAGAATCACTCTTTATAAAGACTATTAAGGGATCAGTATAATATATTTTTCAAAGCATAATCAAGCATTTCAACTGGTTTATAAAACTTGTATAGAGTTCATTAAAGCTAATCTTGAAATGGGTATTGAAAAATCTTCAGAATTAGAATATGTATTCAGTTAATAGAAGTTTAATTGTACTTGACTAATAAGGAATGCTTTACTCTGTTGCTCATGTTATTACTAATAAATTAAATACAGGAAATATGTATTGTGTTTCAACATTCAGGGAGAAAGGGTGCCCAGTTAAAAATTAATTGCATTACGACCAATGATGACCAAACAGTTTCCCATGCTTTAAAAACATATTTCGGAATAGTGTTTGGCTTTGCAATTGGCACCTTCAATGCACTTGGAAGAAATAGTTAAATGATCTTGTTTTCCAATTTTGAAATGCGAAGGGAAATTTCTCTAGTAGCTCTTTTGGAAGGAATAAGTTAAATAAGATGTAAACAAATAATGGAAAATTTTAAAATTGCATCGACTGATAAAAAGCCTGCTTTCAATAAATATTTTGATTATAATTATTGTAATTCAGCCTACTAATAGTATAAGTCACATCATCTATACTTCTGCATGCCAATACTGATAAAAGTATATATTGTTAATCTTTTCACAGTACATGAATGTCCAATTATTTTAAAATGAAAATTTAACTGTCAAGCAGATAGTTTGTTGAAAATACAGCATGACACATATTTAGCACATTATAGAATTTTAAATGATACTCTCCCCAGTTTATATCCTCACAACCTATTTCCATTTCAAAATGAATTAAAAATTCCTGACAGCTATTTATGACCAGGCAACAAATTCTTGGTTTGTAAAATTGCAGACTAATGGAGATGTATTTTATGTAGTTAAAAAGATTATGGAAGCATTTCAGAAAGAGGTTGTGTGTGTGATCAATGCCATTACAGGTGTGTAAAATTATCATGTTCAGCTTGGTATACATGTGAATGCTCAGATAATAATGCACCATGTAAACATATTAAGGGGAAGCCCGTCAGTTGTTTAACATCTTACATGACATCTAGATGGCGTTGACTTTTGCGAAATTTTTGGCACAAATATTTTTCTGAAGATTCCCAAGATGGGCAATAAATTTCTCTCTCGGGTACTCCTCTCAACAACATTCTCCCCTCAGCGAAAGCCGACGCTCGCTAAGAAATGGGGGTAGGAGGGTTGGGGGTCACAATCGTAAAATTGGTAGTTCTTTTTTCTTTTTCAGGGGAGGGAGGGGGTAAAACAGCAGGGAATCTTGTCCATGGAAGAGTTATTTCTGGACAAAGATCAGTGGTCAAACTTTTCGACTCACGGAACCCTTAAAACTGTACGATGTTTTCCGCAGTGTTGGATAAAACGACATGGAGATCCCTAGGCAGTCCAGTTCTCGGGGCCCTGTAGCCTAATAATCTTATTACACAACATTTTAGCAATATATTTCATTGCACAAATAAAATAACAGATAATCTGCGAATTAAAAAATATGTAACTAAACACTAATGATTTATTAGAATCTGTAATAAAAACTAATTCTTGCAGCAAAAAATAGCTAAATATTTGGGATTTTTTTTATTTTTGAGGCCCCTAAAAAGAGTGGGGCCCATAGGAAATCACCTACTCCACCTAATGAGTAATTCGGCACTGGTTTTTGGGGAATCCCATTCCACACTTAAAAGAATATATCTTAAAATAATATTTAAAGTATATAGATAAACATATGTTTTTGATGTTATATGAAGAGAAAATTTAAAAAATTTTATTTCTTATTAGAAAATTTTATGATGTAATGTTAATGTTATTTATTCATTGATAATATTAATTTGTGATCCAAATGTCACCTGCGCATGCATCATATTTAGTAACTGAGATATGTGTTCACATTTTTTACACAAACTGTCGGCCCTTGGAAATTATGTGCAGTAGCATTTCATATTCCGCGTTTAATTCGTTTTTATATTTTGTTTTTGTAGACACTCGCGTTGAGAAATATTTTTCACTTACTAAATACATTTTTGTGAATGGCATTAAAATGTTCACAGCTATGTGAGAAATTCTGCGTATTTTGCAAGAATTGGCAACCTAAAATTTTGGTGTTCTAGCTTAAATTTAAATTTTAGCATTGAATCTCTTGATATGTCGATAAATTGTTCCATCTTCTTCATTATAGGTGTTTTTCCCCCACAAATGTAAAAGGTTTTAGAATATTACACTAACTAGTACAAAATTACTTTGTGGAACTCGGGATAGCAAACAATAGTATATTCATTATCTAATAGATAAAGAAAGAAAAGTTTTAAATTCATTTATTATAAAACAATAAAAGTTTAAAGTTTTTCACAACAAAGTTATGTATAAATAAAATTTTTAATTTTAATGTATGAGATCATTTTTAGATAATTGTGGTTATATGAACTTCATGAGAACTTGAATCCGTTTTGCATACACATTTATAATTTTTCTTTTCGATTTTTTTTTATTGTGACTCGTGAAATCTCAAGGTTCTGTGGAACACAGATTGAAGATCAATGCTCTAGATAAATGATGTAGAGAACGAAACTGTGTGTTTAATTTTTTCTGAATAAATGATTTTCAAAGGAAGAATGAGTGGATTTAAAGCAATGAAAAACTTAATTTCACGTTTTAATATGCTGTATTAAATGAACAAACAATATGATACAATTTTACATTCATGCGATAGAAAAGGGGTTGGCAACCTATTTCACGTGTGGCACGCGGCACAATTCTCAGTGGCACTCTGCACTACTCAAGAAATGTGTCAGTTTTTGAGAGGATGGAAGTTGATAAATTTGTAATGGGATCTTATTTGAAATAGATCTCCAAAATTATGGACAGTTACGAAATGTCAAAAAAATTGGAAAGGTAACTCCAAAGATAAATTTACAGCTTTTTTGTAATTTATTGAATGCCATTTCTGGAGAGATTTAATTGTTTCAAAAGAGAAAATTGTATGCACATTGCTCTCCGTTTTTGGTTCTAGTTATCTAAGTAAGTAAAAAATATTTCCTCACAAAAAAATATTTCGAGTCTGCATAGAAAATCAACAAAGAGTTATCTCAATTTTCTTCTAAGACCAATTCTTACCTATAAAATATAATTAAATATTTTTCAAACAAAATGCGCAAATAATAACTTCATTGCATTACTTTTAATTATAAATAGCGATACAATAGCATCACGTGTATCTGAAAAATATTTAAACAATTTTTAAATGAAGAAGTACAAACAAAAGAAAAAATATTACAATTTTTTTCCCCAGCGTTTCTTAGACCAAATTCTGAACTATATCAACATTGATAAAAGCATGATATATTTTATGCTGCATATACATATAGATTAAAATACAATTTTTAAATCACATACAATTATTGATTTTAATATACAATAACATAAATTTAACATTGATACCGTTGGATAACCATAAGATTATTTAATTTTTACGCATATTTGGCAACAAAATAATAGTATTGTTTTATGTAGTGGATGAGACTTGATGCTAATACAGTTTTTTCAAATATTTATCTATTAATTACCAATTAATTAAATAAATTAATTACCGGTTTTCGACACCAACTTAGATTCGTCTCCATTATTGTAACATTGTAAATGCTAAAACAAAACAATGACAAAAGTTAGCACCGAAAAACCAGTTTTTCATCCAAGCTAGCCAAACCAAGTGCGCATTGTTACAACAGTTCAGACAAATCATGCTTTTTTTCAATTCCTACTATAAGTTCACTCTCTCCCTATACATATATCTATATATATCTTGTTAAAATTTTCAATCGTTGATAAAATACTTTGTATTCGTTCATTCAAAGTAGAAATTGTCTTAAAATTTGTTTTATATTACTTGTTTCCCTTGAAAATGAAATTAATCTAACAGGAAATTGCGCTCAAACTTATCGGGCGAAAACCTGCAACATCAATTACGATGTACAAATATATGCATTGAGATCTATTGAAAAAACTCAGTGAAAGAGTTGAGAAACAAATATCTCACTAATCAAATAAATTTAAATAATATTATTTGATTCATTGCATTTTCATTATTATATCTTTATTTGTATACATATAAAAATAATGAAAGCAATAATAATTCGTTCTGTTTCAAATTTTTACTCCAATAAATGCTTGTAATAAATCCAAATCTATCATAGAGATATATATTTTTATATGTGGCCCGCTGAATTGTAATGTTTTTCCGAAGTGACCTGCAAGGTCATTTGGGTTGGCCATCCCTGTTCTACGCAAAACCCCATCAGAAGTATCACCAAAAGAGAGGACTCCCTTCCCCCCTCACACTCTGCAGTTTCTTCAGCTCTTTTCTGTTTTATTACCCAGAGCAATAGAAGTTTCCTACCCTCTCCTCCCCCTTTTTTTGTACCTTTCTCTTCTTTCCTAGAGACTTCGGACCAATGTTTGTCGTGAACTAATGAAAACACCGTTTACATATTTAGAAAATTAATTTTTTAAAAGAAAGTGTTTTTAAAAGATTATTCAGCGGATCATTATTTTGTGTGAATACTTTATTTTCTAATTTAAAAATAAACTAGACCGAATCAATATTTTAACTATAGTACTAAAAGAATTTTATAAAAATGTTATTTACATATTTAACTAAAATGGATATTTTCCGAATTTAATTCTGACTTTGATATGTGTAAAATGTATTGCGTAAAGAAACCGCAGCATATATTATATTAAAAATTTAGTCAGAATTGACCAGGGAATTGAAAATGTTCAATGTTAGAAAATACCAATCAGTGTCGGTTTATCCATTGGGCACTTGGGGCGGGCGCCCTGGGCCGGGAAGGCCAGGACAGGCTGGACTTAAACAGGTTTTCTAGTTATAAATCAGGCTTCACCAGAGCATAATCCCAAGGCATCAAAATGAGCTTAAGCCGGCACTGCAGACAGTAATTTTGAACCATGGTCAAGTGACGAGGACGACACCTGAACTAGTATCCCCTCTCCTAACTACCACATCACACCAACAGAAGAGCATTTAAGCTCTCGAAAGATTTATAAGTAGAACTACAAACAGAGTACAAATAGAATTTTAAAGTTTAATGATGAAATGAGCTTTTTATAAAAGATACTTGTAGTTATACAAACTCTTCAATCCATTTTACATATACATTTATAATCTCCTTTTCGATTGTTTATTGTGACTTGGGTAACCTTGAGAGCCCCAGGGTTCCGTGAAACACAGTTTGAAGACCACTGCAGTATATGAATGCTGAGGAGAACGAAACAGAAGAAAGGTAGATATACAGTAGTGAAAAATTAAGTTTCATGTTTCAAACTGTTGTATTAAAAGTGGACTAATAGTATGAAGCAATTCTACTCTTATCGAATAAATATAGTACCATAAAAAATTATATGTTGCATTTTCCAGAATTAAGCTGGCATATATAATTTGCAAATAAATCTTCACAATTTGCTATGAATTCCATGTAAAAATAAATTCTATGAAATTGGTGAGTATGGTGTCTGTTGGGGAGAATTTTGTTTTTATTCTTTTATCCCCTTCTCTCACAAAAAAATAATATTCCTAACATGTGTCAAAAATTTCCAATCTTATTAGTTTTGGAAGATGCATAACAATCATCAATCAAAAAAAGTATCAAAATAGTAAAAAACGTTGGTTTCTTTTTTCACTGATATATAAAACATTTCTTGTCGAATAATTCTTATTTATTCACCGATTCTACAGAGTAAAAAGTAAATTTCTTTGATATGCATTTAATCTCGAATTTTTCTAAAAAAATAATAAGTATGAAAGGATTATTGTTTTAATATGGAATCGAAAATTTTATCTATGTTAAATAATGATTGTTCTTACATGTTCTAATAATATGCACTTTTATGTAACTTATAAATAGCAATAATGTGAGTTGATGAGTTGTGAAATAAGTCGTATAAGAAGTATAAAGGTTTCTACTCTAAATTTCACATGTGACTAAGACGAGCAACGTATTTTACTTCGGTCAGAATGATTATTCAACAGCATCCAATTAGAAGACCTCAAAAATCACGGAAAGTTGAGACACACACATCTCCCTACCACTTCTTCCCCTCTTATCTGTTTCAGTACCCCCACAGCAATAAAAGTTTCCTTTTTCTCCCCTTTTTTGTATTTTTCTTTCCTAAAGACATCCGACCAACAAGTGTTTTTTGGTCCCATCCGAAGTGAAATTCCCATGAGATATTGACATCATGACATGACGAGTTGCCTCTGGAAGGATGCTAAACGGTTTTTTGGATAATAAAGCTGCAATTAAATAAAGTAATTTATCACACAGTAATTATACTGAGTAACAGATTGTCTTAAAACAATAATTTATGGTAAAATAGCTTTGTAATAATTAGATTAACATAAGTTTTCTAGTGGATAGAAACATCCCCCCCCCCAAGGTGTAAAAAGCTCATAACTGATTATGAACTTCTCTGAGCAAATGATTAATGGAAAAGTTAAGAAATGTAAAACTTCTTAACATTTGAAAATCGAACAATTCGATTCGCAACTGCGAGATTAAAAAAGCAAACATTATTAATTATTACAATTACATTTTCACTTCGTTTATAAAATAAATAATTCATTTTAAAAGTCTCCCAAAATTAAAAATTATATATATTTGATGTAAAAAATGAAAACACCGTTTAAATATTTAGAAAATTAAGTTTTAATTTTTTAAAAACTAATTTTTTTTAAAGTTTATTCAGCAGATCTGTGTGTGTGTGTGTGTGTGAATGCTTTGTTTTATAATTTAAAAACAAACTAGTAATAAAAAAAATCAATATCTTAACTATAGTACTAAAAGAAAAACTCCAATTGCCAGCAAATATCTGTTCATACGATAATGCCTCACATATTTCTTTTTTCATAAAAAAGTTATATAAAAAATTTACTACTTATAATTTTTTATCATATATTTAACTAAAATGGACATATTTTGAATAAACTTTGATTCTAAATTTGATACGTGCAAAATGTATTCCTCAAAGAAATCACACACACAGAGACTATTATATTAAACATTTAGTCAAGAACAGGCTATTGAAAATGTTCAATGATAGAAAATGTCAGGGACAGTAATTTTTAATAGAAAAAAAGGCAAACTTAAAGATACAAAAACTTTAAAATCGCGATATTGCCATATTTATTCGAATCTAAGTCGCACTACTTCCCTTTTGCTACTAAAAATCGGGTGCTGCTTAGAATCGAAGACTGAAAAATTCACCGGGGAGGGGGGGGGGATTTGACAAGATATTGTCGGATAGAAAAATTACTGTGGTTCTCGTTTATTTTTAAAAGTTTTTAATAAATAATGAATTAATTACTCATTTCTTATTAATTCACCTTTATTTTTTTTATTTCGTTAAGTGAATATTAACGTCGTACTGATCAGCTACTCGAGGGCTTTTGGTGACAGACCTCGTAATCTTGAACTATGATCAAGTGACGAGGATGACACCTGAGCTACCACCCCCTCTCCTGACTGCCAAACCACACCAACAGAAGGACATCTGAGTTCTCGACAGATTAAACTCCCCTACATGGCGGGTCTTGAGCGGTACTAGGCTATAACTTATGACACGGCAGCCACGATTCTGTTACATAACCATTAGGCTACCGCAGCCACTTTTTATTTCGTAAATATATCATATATCTCAATAACATATTTTACACTATTTTTAATTTTTTTCCACAAAAACGGCCTGAGAATTTGGGGTATAGCTTAGAATTGGAGAAAATTAATCGAAAAAATAAGTTTCTGCTAATTTAATTAGAAAACACAAGATTTGGTTAATGATTGTTCCAATGGTTTAATGGTAAAATTGTACGTTAAATATAAAATCGATTCAATTTTTTGTTAGTTAAAAAAAAAATTATAATTGCATTACAGTAATTAGATTAAAATTTTAAATTGTGAGCTTCAGAGTAGTAATTTGTAATCTTTAGTCAATTCATAACTTTCGGTCAAGTATAAAATAAGTATAATTTCAATTTTTCATTCAGACGCTTCCCAGAATTTAGATATTTTTATATGCATTTCATCAATAACAGGGGGAAAAAAAATCTAAGCAGCATAATTATAAATTATGTATATAAATTAAAATTTTAAAGCACACATGCAGAAAATGTTAAAAACATTTCTAAATAGGAAAGTTCATCAGGTTTGAGATGTTAAATCTCTGTGTACATCATAAATCTTCTTTATTTTCCCCACTATTTGTCACAACTTGCAAGTTACCATAATTTCGGCTGGCGACTATATTTCAGAAAGATATCGCCAAAATTAAGTATTTGTAGCCAAGTAAAATTCGTTTTACAAAACGATGGTGGTGCCATCTGTTTGAGATAGTCCTAACTACGCCAAAAATAATTCAGAATGAACTTAAAATTTAAAAAAGTTCATTAATAAAAACATAAAACTTAATTCTGGCTACACCAGTCAAAAGAGGGAAGCATGCTTTCTTATATACTATTTAATTCAACTCGAAAAAATCAATTTTTTTCTATTAAAATGTGCTTCGCGTTTTCACTTCCTATACTTTAACATAGAAAACTCCAATTTCATTTTGCAAAAATGCTGAAAACTGCGTATTTTTTTCAAAAATCAAAATTCAAAGAACACTATCCTCTAAACAATAATTTTTTTTATGCCCATATAAATTTTTATTATTATTGGAGCTTTTTCCTACCGGCAAATGTGCTTCCCGTTTGATCCCTATCCTTTAACATTGACCGAAAACAGCCTTAAGTTCATTCTTAAATTGTTTGAGAGATTCCATGTTGTTGAAAATGTTGAATATACTTCTTTCCATATCTCAGATAGAAAGTGTGACGTGGGGTCTTCCGTCAAAGAAATATGTAATGACATAAGAAAAACCAGGAAACTGAACTTCTATTTGTAGTATTGAATTGTTTTTTGCAAGGTAAAATAGTTCAGGAACAATTGTCTCAACATGCAATTCAGTAAAAGAAAGGTAAAAAGTAATTACTAAAGAATTATTTACCTGATCCTCATGTACCTACCTCCCAATCAGCATTTAAACTAGCAGTAAATATTTAAGCCAACTATTAGGGATTTAAAAATAAAAAGAAAAACTCTGGGATGTTCTTTTTTTAGTTGTCAAGAAAGAAAACATTCAAGCTCAGTCTAGTCAGCATTACTCAATTCAAAAACTATTTGCAAAAAAACTTAACTGTATCTTTAACACCTGATATATGCTTGTAGTGTTGTTTTATGTTTTCCAAGACATTTAGCTATGTTTTTATGGGGTAAAGTTGTATATTTTTATATCAGATGAGGAGGTAAGTAATTATCAAAAATAACAAATTTTTGTCACAAATGGCTTTATGACAGTATATTAGAAGCATATAATTTAAAAATCATGCAGGATAGAGATTCCATTGCAGTTGAATGTTACCACACAAATTTTGGAAAGTGATGGGAATATGGTAATTTTTTATATCATTCATTCTTAATAAAATTTTAGGCAAAAAAATTGATTTATACTTTTGGAACATATAAATTTAGAAAATACATGTATACTTTTTGCAGGTAAGTGTTTAAATATAAAATATATAGAATCAGGTGATGTTAATGCTTGCTATCAATACAAGCAAAAGTATATACTAAAGTAAGTAATATGTTTTAACTTATGTGTAAATAATTCTTAATAATAAATTATTCATCATTTTGATAATATTTGTGCTGTTTGTTATACAGGAATAGACCTTGAAAATCTGCCTTGCCTATTTAGAAACGGGTATTTCATCCATATGTTATATTTCATGGGCGATGAGGAAATTGGTAGGGAAAGTAATGATATAATGTGATTGCCTTTTTTATGGTATAGATGTACTAATAAGGATTTATTTATTTTTTGTCCAGTAATGGACCAGTTTTTGATATACTATTTGTTTTATAAATACTTTAAATAGTTAAAGTTTTTCAGGTTCCTTTATATGTGTTCTGTGTATCACCCAGAGAGATGAAGACTTGAGAGTCTTGAATGACTTTTTGATCTTAAAGAGTGCTAGATGGGATTTTCAGCTGTGGTGACATATACATTATAATTGCATCACAGTTCAGAAAGACTTTCTAAAGCATTAAAAATTGTGTAGTGTAATTAATTAGTAAGTAATATTTATATGATGGGAAATGCAATATAAGTTAATATTTTATTTAGTTTTAAAAGCAATCAATTGTCTACTTTTTTTAAGACTGTCAACAATATTAGTTACACAACACTTTTTAATACAGTAGGTATAATTCAAAACCATTTGAAAAATACAATGGTTTGTGCAGTAAAGTAGCTTAAAAGGTGGTGCATTCAGTCTTATGTCAAAGCGGTACAAGTAATAAATTTTTCTTAAATAAAAAAACCTTGTATAGTTGATTTTTCATAATTTTTACAAGTTCCATAAGTAAACAATCATTAGTTGCATAGTTATTTATATTAAAATTTTAACATTTACATGCAACATAAATACATTTAAGAAAAAAACGTTTAACAGTACATGTTTTGTAAAGAAAATTGGGAAACTGTATTTCTTTTTTTAAAAAAAAGGTATAAAGTATTCATTCAGTTTTGAAATCCTAGAAATATTATGTAAGTCAATTATTTCTTTGCTACTTTCCATTATAAATGATTCTGTTGTAGCTAAGTTCATCCCAAAATCGTTTCCTTCAACCACATAAATTATACTAGAATCCTAAGAGGGTTTTCAGACAAAAATATAACTTAGTTCTTGGTTTTGCTAGTTATTTTTATAATGCTTGATACTCAGCTTAACAAATATTAATTTTTTTAAATACTATTAATACTTCAATATTTTCGCGATTTATACTTTTGTATTACTATTTAAAAATAATTTTCCGGATGTGCTAACTTTTGAAGACTTTCAGAAATATATAAAACCTGCAGCTAATTGATGAATTGAGGCTTCACATAACAAATAGCGATCTTACATCGATAGATTAAATCAGTCGCATTAAAATAGAAAGATAGCTTTTTATTGGACCTCGTAAAAAAGTTTGTTAATGTCTCTGTCTCAATTGCTACTATTACTCTTATTCAAACTTGCATAAAGACTTCTATTTTTCTTTGGTGATCTTTTTGACAATCACATCGTTCTGATTTTTTAAAAAATGCATTAAAATAATTTTATATTATTATACTAATATTTTATTTTATAAAAGGATGAAATTCCGTAGAACTATTAATCTTGGGAGGGTTTTATTTGAAATTAAAGAAGATATTGCTGCAAAATAAAAGATTCGCAATAATATACTTTAGTATTCTAATGATATATTTCAATTATTGTGAGATGAATGAAAGAAATGCATTTATTAATTTCAGTAATGAAACATATGTAAAACGAAATACAAAACAGGCTCGGATGTGTGTAACAAGACAAAATTTGCTTGATAATAAATTGAGAGAATCTCAGGAACGATCACAACAATCTCATATTAGAAAGAGTTGTACATTTTTTAATAAATTCTGACTGGATTTAATAAAAACTTTGGAAAGGCTGGGCATGTTTTTCAAAGATTTGTCTGATGATTATAAAAAAGAATTCAAACAATACCTTATTTATTAAAATTTTTCCGATAAATATCTCAGAAATATCGGGGTTTTTTTAATATCTAACTATTGGATTCACAGTTTATTGATCTGCAATAAAATAAAGAAACGTTTAAAAAATTTGCTTAGTATAAAAAATGCATAAAATAACAATTGAATACCATGGAATTAGTAAAATTAGAAACCTGTGTTGCTCCATGACCTAATCGATCAATTTAAAACATTGTCAGCATATAAATATACCTGATAAGATTAGGGCTAAAAAAAAAACAAATTAAAAACTTCCTTACTGAGATCACTATGTACCCTAAGCTTAACATTTATAAAAACAAAATATAGACCTTTATAAATGGTTTCTAGGTATAAAAAGAAAGAAGGGGGGGGGACATTGTTTTAGCGAAATGATTTTATGTTCATTGCAACAATATGCGTATAATATTAATTGGATAATTCCAAATGAGTTATAATGGCTAATAATTCTATTAGGGATGTTTAAATCGCCTAAACCTCTTAAAGTAAGCCGCTTTTCAAGATTTGGCTGTGAAATAAGCAATTATGTGCTGCCGAACCCTGATTTAGGGGTGCGAGAGATTCTAAAGATAAAAAGGCGGAGACAGAGAGTCTGATTGCCTTCTTCTCGGAAAAGGGAATGATTTACTTTTGACATTTATTGGAGGCATCTGGTCAAAGTGGTTCAACAGTATCGGAGCTTAGAGGTGTGGTCTTCCTAGAAAACTTTTTGAAGAAGCAATTTGTTCCATTGACACAATGCTTCCTCAATTGATTTATCTGTAAAGCAGTTGAAATGATTAAAGATAAAAAATTTCCTACACATCATAAGGGGAAAATCAGATATAAAAACGAAGCGAAGTTTTTATAAGAATGTAAATACGCATTAAAAATAGATTTATCATAAAATAATTTGAATCAAATATAAGCCGAAAAAAACTATGCAATTATAAAGAAATACGTCGGAATTTAGTGAAGAAATTTCTACGTAAAGTTCAAAAAGTATTTTTCATGTTTTTTCCCGCGTTCACTTAAAATTGAATAAGCGAAATATTTTATAAAGCTTTGCAATAAAATTCCATGTGTAAGAATATTAACAATTGTTAAGTACAGTTAGATCATTTTTACAAGTGGTAAAAATACAGCAAAATTGCATTTCATATAATACATCAATATCTTTTTATAATCCTATGAAAAACTTTTCTTATTAATATATAATTAATTTAACGTATGTTCAAATTTTGAAACGCTAGCAAGTAGTAAATCATTTGAAAAATGTTTCGCATGGTACCAAGTAATGAGATACGCACAATATTTTTTATAAGTTCTAAAAAACATGTCTACTTTGCCAGAAGGGTTAGCTATCCAAAATACTAAATATTATGAAGTACAGACAATTGCACAGGAAAATCAAACATATACAATAATATAAAATTTTTCATGAAACTAGTTTAGCTGTTAATATTTTTTTTAATCTTCTTTTTTTAAAAAAAAAATACGTATGTTTCCGAATACGGTGAAAATTGTTTAACACGAAACTGATTATTTTGGAATTGAAATATTTTTTCGTGTTAAAGGATATAGTAAAAAAAAAACATATTTCACCAAAATTAAGTTTATTAGAGTACATTTTATTTATATAGATCTAAATATTCATGTATTTAATAAAAATCAATGAAACAAAAACATTCATAAGAACTTAATGAAATTTATTGCAAAATTTTCAATTTTTTGAAAAACAAAACATTTATTGAGTTTTTGGAAAATAATCTAATGAAAAAATTTACTAGTTAACAATGGCGTTACGTAGAATATTAGGGCCTCCATGCAAAATCAGATTTTGGGCCCCAAGCGATATCTTACAAAGAATTGCAAAAACGTAACACACCGGCTTTGCCCCCCCCCCCCACACACACGTTGCGGGAGCGTACATTACGCCACTGATATCAAACATCGTTTTGCTTAGAAATCTAGCAAATCTTTCAATTTTGAATTTCTTTGGTAATCTTTCTACACGAGATACAAATACTATAGGCCCAGACCTAGTTAGAGTCTGATAAATTAAGGCCTTTGTGCAGAGGTGGATTAAGCGGCCGGATGGCCGCCAGGGGCCCTAAACTTGAGCAATTCATACCACAAGATTTGTACAATTTATACGCACAGAAGGCTTCACACACAGCACATTTATAAATTTTTATATTTAATACAGTAAGCAGGGATGTCTTCAGACTTCTTGGGGCCCTGGGCCCTTTCGCAAAAGTAGACCCTGAGCCTCTGCACAAATGTAGGCCCCAACTATGACGCATAAAAGTAAACAGTGCGTAGCATACGTTGTCAAATACTCGTACAAACCCCAAACAAATAAATGTGTATAACTTACAATTGCACAAATCGGCTAGGCCTATATAAGGACGACGGTCATCACATTTAGCCAGTAGACATATTATCTGAAATTCCAAGTTTTAATTTCCAATTTTTTTAAAGTTAAGGTTTATCTTGAGCAATTGAGTTTTAATATAGCTATACATTTTATTACGAGATTTTAAGTTTAACGAACCTTTTCACTATTTTAGTTTATTACTCTTGAATTCATGGGCCTCAAACCTTTTACCGCCAGGGTCCTCCAACTAACTTAATCCGTCTCTGTCTTTGTATTGGAATCAGATCTCGAACGCCACTTATATAAATGTCGAAGTCTCAGTGTTATTTAAAAAAATTATTTCAGGATATTACTGGAATCTGTCATTAAATGTAATTTTCTAATATATAAAAGAAAGTTTTTTTTAAAAAAATTAAAATTAAATGAATTTAAGGCATCAGATAATTCAGTGTTATAAAAAGGTTTTTTTCGATTGGAAAACACCATAAATTGTATTAAAATGATTTCATCCTATATATGAATTTCACAAACTCCCCAGTTATTTCATTTCATACCTGTTTCAATAAAATTCATCAGGTTTAGAAAGTTTTATTGCAATTTTGTATTCATTTGCTTGCATTAGAATTTATATTTGGGTTATGGTCAGGCTAAAAAAAAATGGGCTTTCCAAATGCGCTATGGTTTCGAATCTTGATTTCATTCACGACCCTTTGTTTTGAATATTGTAGTATGCTTCATATTAAACGAAATTGATCCTTGCAATCCTTAGACGGCGTAATATGGATGGGAGAAACGAGATACGTGTCACATATTTGTCACTAGCATTTCAGAAATTCGAGGTACTGCGTCGCCTATCCAAATTAAAATTTTCAGTTGTTTGTGATTCCAAACCATTCATTTATAGTACTAATATTACCTTTAATGAATATGTTATGTGTATTGAAATCAGTAATTCAAGGAAGAAAATTTTGAGAAAATCCCTTAAATAGTATAAATACTTTACTGTAATAAACTAAAATTTTCTGACTTACAAATTTATGCAGCATATAATACGAAAGTCATTTTCATTTACATTCACTGCGAGAAACGATTTTCAAAACTGAGAGCAAACAGCTCACACACACACACACTTTTGAGTACTTCACATTCTCAAAATAGCTCCGATGCACGCTTACTCAGATTTGAGAATCGCATATTCTCATATTGAGACACAAGTACATTCTCATTTTTGAACCTGTTACGGGATCAAATTTTTGAGAATGAAAGATCGATATGAGTATATAATGCACTCGTATTTGAATCTGTTAATGTATCAAATATGAGTTTAAAACAATAAAATGAGTATGTATAGCATTTATTTTCGGTACTGTTGTATCTAATATGAATTTTTAACAGAAAAATATTTATTAACCCAAATCTTAAGGGATTTAAAAATGTGATACCCGAGTTGTAAATTTTCACTTTCTACATCTTACGTATTATTTTATTTTCATTTCATGAAATTTTTACACTTAACTTCGAAATCAAAATTCATTTTACATTTATTGTGTGTAACAAAAAGGTACTCGCATATTATCGCGAAAGTGCCTAAGTTAAAGATAACTCGCCAAATTTGGCAGTAACGATTTCGCATGTGTCCTACGCGCTGAATTAGCAACCATGTACTTCGTTTTATATAATGTCGCCAATACGGTGGCGACAATACGCAAGTATCAACAAAAATATTACTTTTCGAGAAAAAAAAATGCAACTATTATTTGATCACAAACTGCATGTCTTCGAACTTATACCGCAAATATAAATCTTTGAAAACTGCAAAAATAAATTCGATGTTATCGTTTAACAAATGTGTATGCATTTTGAACTAGTTCCAGAAGCAATTTGATTCATTATTTATATTTATGTTTCTCTAGAAGCATTATATTGTTTCCTTAAAATCATATACAAGCAGAAAATTAACTTTTATTTAAAAAAATTCAGCCCTTCAATAATAAGTTATTAGAAATATCTAGGAAACATTATGATAAATAACAGATTTTTCTAAGTAAAAATTTCAAAACAATGCCAGAAAGAAATAGCTTTTTTACATATTATGTAACCTGAAGAAAAAAACCTTTTGACTAAAGTAACACTCATTAGGCCCAGGTGTGTAAGTACTCTTTATATCAATTGCTTTGTTTAAATAGAAACCTATCCACATGGAAATAAAGAAAATGCATTGCTATATTACAAACTAAGCTCGTTTTTTGTTAAAGCAACTGATTTTACACTTTCCTATCACCAAAGAAAACAAATATAATAGTTTTTAAGTTAATGTTTTTTTTAATTAAAATACTTAAAAATTTTAGTCCTTAGAAGAATGTAAAAACAACTCTAACAGTACATTTTTGCATTAACAAAACATTTAGTTTTTAACCTAATGGAAAGAGCTTTTAGAGAAGTTTTCAGCACCCATTCAGAAGAAAAAATAACATCATAAGGACCAATAGAATCATAATTTAGCAATTTTACTTGGTGTACAGAATTTTATTTTCAATACCTTTTTTCAATTATTCACTGTTAACAAGAAAAATAAAACAAACCAAAATCATATTGTTGAAATATTTATTCTGGAAATTATACACATACATATATACATTACAAAAATTAACAAGAATATAAGTGAAATTTTTGAAACATGTTTTCTTCAATAACTTATTTTTTTATATATATTGATTTTTTTTATAAACAGTATCTAATCTATATTATAGTCAACTCCATCCTTATTTGTACAGAACAGCTGTTTAATATAATATACATTGAATTATCATTTTAAATATAGGTTCTAGTGTATAAAAGTACATAAATAAACAGCTTTTTTTTATCAAATCATGTCTTTGAGTTATGAAATGTGAGTGAAAATGCCTTTCAAACAGTGTTGTTTCAAATAAATTACATGTTAGGATATGTGAGTCATCTAAATTATTTACTGAAGAATTTATAAATAGCTGGTTCTGAGAGGAATTTTGAAATTTTCCTCATTAGAGTAAAATTTTTACAAATGTTGTTCATAATTATATAGTTTTCTAAATGGCTATCTACAAAATTTAGCATAACACATGTAGTGTTATGCTACGCCCATATGAGTATTTAGAACATGACGATAAAGTCTACAAAATGTGAAACCAATGGTCTTTGGCAGAAAGTGCAAAATGTATGAAATTCATAGATTAATTTTTATCCACAAAAACATATACATATAAAAAAAGAGAAAAATTCTGAACTATGTGCAAAATTTAAAATAAATTATGAGTGGAAATATTAAAAATGAAGATTAATGCTAACAAGCAGAAATGAAATTAATGCAAATTAAAAATAAAGCATTCATAATTTAGAAACAAGATAAAAGGTTTAAAAAATACAATTTTATAAATATTACACATGAAGGATAAAACAACAGTTCAAAAAATATCACACATTGGAACAATATATATATATACAGGAACTAATTTGTTATCAGTACACTACACATTAAATATCTTTTAGAAGTGGTTTTGAAATCGCTGCAAATAAAATTTTGCCATCCGATAGTTTTCAATCAATGATGACAGTCTCCCACTACGAACTCAAAATGAAAATAATTTAAAAGAATGGCTTATTCCTGGCAAAAAAGGAATTACATTAAAAAGCAAAAATGTAAGTAATTTTTTATAGAAAACAAATTAGAAAAATATGAGTGCCAGGATTTAAAGAAATAGAACACAAGGTATTTAGAAATGCCAAGAAAAGAAGCAGAAAGAAATAAAGAAATTGAAACCGGAAAAATAATAACTGCGTATAAAAGTGTGGGGTGCTCAATATTGTTATAATTTCTTACTAGTTCTATTCCAAAATGCAGAGTTAGTGTAAAAATGTAGTACAAAGGCCCCCACGCTTTTATCACAATGACATTAATTCTCTCGTTAATCATTTTATACTTATATTGAGATTTTAGTTCGATAAAAGCGTGTTTTTTAAAACTATATTTTAAATTTTTGGGTCTTCATGTGTGTTAGACTACTGATTTCAGCACTTAGTATTATCACAACAAATGCCAAATCTAATAATAACTTGCCTAGTTGGCAACCCCATTGGTACTTGTGTCTTATTGCAACCTATTGGTGACATTATATGAAATTAAGCCCTTGGTTGCCAATTCAGCATGTACCACACATAGGAAATCAGGGTGGCCAACTCAGCGAGTTATTTAGAATTGGCGATAATATGCAAGTATCCTCCAATTTCCTGTGAGTTGTATGTGCTGAATTGGCAAACAGGTGTTTCGTTTCATATATGTTCGCCAGTTGGTTGCGATAATACATAAGTACCAAGATTTCTTATGTTTTTCCCACTTGTGTACAACATACCTGCAAATAGGAGTTTTTGTACCCAAGCCGTATTAATTTTTGGTACTTACATATTTTTGCAACCATATTGTCGAAATTATATGTAATAAACACATGGTTGTCAATCTGGCGCATACGACTCATGCAAAATCAGGGTCACCAACTTAACAAGTTATCTTGAACATTGTCATTGTTGTGGTAATATGCATTGTAAAATTTGGCGTATGATGTACACTTTTAACACAAAAAATAAGATTGAATTTAACGTGTGCATGTTACATGCCAGGTATAAAAATGAAAGCTTTAAAAAAACGTGAGCATAGGAAAAAATTAGATTTCTACATAGATTGAAATGTTGTTCATTTAAAAGAAATGGCGTTCCTTATGAACTTGAAAGGTTGCACTTCTAGATGTATACTATTTTTTACTAAAGCTTAGAATAAATGACTTTCAAACTTTAAGAGCATGGCTCACATATATCTCAGGTTTCTTCATGAAAAAGGGGGTGCACATTATACAGCAAATAAACATAGAAATTAAAAATTGCTACTTGAAAGTATAAGTGCGTGTTATACGATGGTATGCATGATATGCCAGATTTTACGGTAAGAATATAATTTTTCTCTACCTTTCTTTAATGAGAAAAAGTATAAAATATATTTATATTGGGTTAAATACAAAGAATCTGATATATATACATTTATTTTCATCCAAATAAACAAAACACTATAGTCACAATAAAGGTATTCTTGAAATAGCCATTTTAAAGTTCAATATGAAAATAAAACTAAAATTATTCCAATGTTGCAAAGGAATACTTAAATTATTATTTGCCTATAAGCAAGTGCCCAAAAAATCAAACAATATGACTTATTATGAATCAAGTAAATTTCATTAAGATATGTGACTACCCAAAATTCGCAGTTTTGGTGAAAATTTTCAAAATTACTTTTGTGTTTTTATTTTATAGCCAATACATTTCAGATTCCATAAAACACTCTATTTTTGTTTCTACGATATCTAGAAGCAAATTTATAGCATAATTAGTAAACTGGAATTGGAGTTAACAAAACCAGATGCTGATCCCTACATAAAATATTTTTAAGATATTGAATTTAAATTTTTAGAACATGTTTTATTTAGTTGTATCTGTGTTATGAATCAAAATCTAATCTCTGTGTATATACAGTGGACCCAAAAAGTGTTCGTACACTTGCAATTTCATATAAGATTTATTGTTTCCGACTAATAAAAATTAATATTTTGGAATTGTAATTTTTTTATATCTGCAACTTGTTCTTGGCGGAATGACATAATTATTTTTTTAAAAAATAGTATAACTATTATTTTTGAAAATTAATAATCAAAAAGCTACTGAAAAATTACGCCACTAAAGTCTTCGTACACTTAACAAAAATCTCAACATAGCTTTATATATATATATAAATATTGTGGTGTATTTCTTTCTTAATTTAGAACTTAGTAGGATATCTTTTAGTGTCCACAACAACTTTTAAATGTCTTGTCTTAAATGTCTTTAAATTTAATCAGTTTTTTGTAATTTCTGCATCGATTTACCTCCATGCTTCAGTGATTATTGTTTTTACTTCCCATTATGTGTTTATATGTCATGTTTTCTTTTTACTTTAAATCTAGTTCTTCCCAAATATGCTCTGCTGGGCTAAATAAATTGATTGAGGAGGTGTTTTCAAAATTTTGGGTACAGTTTTAGAGACACCAGCAGTGTACATTGAGAGCAGTTCGCCTGGCGTCATTATCCTGTTAAAAAATGAAGTCGTCTAAAATATCCAAATTTTGAGAGGATAATTTAAAATTTCTCTTTAAAATATTTAAATAGAGCTCATGATTCTAAATACCATAAAAAAATACCAAATTACCTAATCCTGAAGCCTATTTACACTCCCCTGCAAGAACACCTCGGTGTTAAAGCATGGAGTTGGAGGAGCTCTTGTTCCACATAAATTCACGGAATTAAATGCCTCATTTTTTCCTTTAAAACTATTATATGCCCATCAGAACCAAAAATGTTGAATTTTCTGTCATCCCAATCACTTTCCTGACAATTTTGAATTTTCTGAAACTTAGTCACAAGAATCTAGTAGGATGAATGAACCATGGAAGTGGAAGTGTTCTTGTATGGGGGCGTAAATCAGCTACAGAATTAGGTAATTTTGATGGTATTGAGAATCATGAGCTCTAGTTAAATATTTTAAAGAGAAATTTTAAATTGTCTGTCCAAAATTTGATATTGAATATGACTTCATTTTTTAACAGGATAATGATGCTCTCAATGTACACCGCTGGTGTTTTTAAAACTGCCCCAAAATTTTGTGAAAACACCTCCTCAATCAATTTATTTAGCCCAGCAGAGCATATTTGGGGAGAACTAGATTTAAAATAAAAAGAAAACATGACATATAAACACATAATGGGAAGTAAAAACAATAATCACAGAAGCATGGAGGTAAATCGATGCAGAAATTACAAAACACTGATTAAATCTATACCAAGATGTTTAAAAGTTGTTGTGGACACTAAAAGATATCCTACTAAGTTCTAAATTAAGAAAGAAATACAATATTTAAAGCTATGTTGAGATTTTTGTTAAGTGTACGAATACTTTTGTGGCGTAATTTTTCAGTAGCATTCTGATTATTAATTTTTAATTTAAAATTAATAGTTATGCTATTTTTAAAAAAATAATTATGTCATTCCATTAAGAACAAGTTGCAGATATCATAAAAAAATTACAATTTCTATACATTAATTTTTATTAGTCGAAATCATTAAATTTTATAGGAAACTGCAAGTGTACGAACACTTTTGGGGTTCACTGTATTTATGTACTTCATTGCATTTAAATGAAAAAAAATCATTAATTTTTTAAAAAATCGAGTTTTTGCATAAAATTTGGCATATTTAAAAAACTTTTAATTCCTAATACATATAAAGATGTTCCATTATTTATGTGCTGTGTAAATATTATTTGAATACATTCATTAGAATTTTGTGTAAAAGATCCTCATTGCTATTTTTCATGAAAATTTTACTAAACTCAACAATTTTTTATAATCTATAAAACTCTCCAGAAAACAGCAAAAGGGTTAAAAAATTAGTTAAGCATGAAGCTAAAGAGTTTGAGCTATAAATATGGTGAGTTTCAGAAATGTACAACGAGTAGAACATTTTTCATATTGTATTTAAATCTTTAAAAGCAATGTCTGAGAAACTATGTTTTTTGGCTTCACAGTAAAGTTCACAAATGGATTTCTTTTTAAGATATTGAATTGAAATTTTAGAAAATTTTTATTTGTATTATAGACTATAATCTCTATGTATGTATTTATGCATTTTATTGCACATACAATTTGTGAGAAAAAAACATGTTTTTTTAAAAAAATTGACAAATTTCAAAAAATATTATAAATTTTATCGCTCTAGGCACAGATAATGTTGTTATTTTTGTGCAGTTTTAATATTATTTGAATATATTAATTAGAATTTTCAATACAAGGTTTACTGTAACTGCAATTTTTCACTAAAAATTCCCAATCTATCCAAAATAATTTAAAATTTTGTGGAATTGTATTTTAATTCCTGACTGAAGTGTAATATAGGGGGGGGGGGGCTTTCGATTTGGTGATTTTCTTTGGATTTTTATATAGATATTATGGTGAGATGAATTCATTATGGCATCGGGAAACCTATCGCTAAGTGAAGTAGCTTGGCGATCGATTTTGGTCACCAAAAAAATTTGACATCGCCAAGGCCCCCCCCCCCTATACTACACTTTAACCTTAATTCCTAGTTCTATGCACATCCTTTTTAAAGAAAAAAGTGTTTTTTTTAGTTGAAAATGTGTTTCAATAAAATGCTCCGAAGGTAGCCACATACCTTAAATTTGTTTTTTTAAGTAATCCGTCAAAAAAAGTTTTCGCATTTTTTCGCTAAATTCCTATAAAAGCCTTATATTAAAAACAAGGCACATACTTTTTTAAAACAAAATAGGTGAAAACTTTAATTCAAAAGTCAAGAAAAAGACTGTTTTGACTTAAAGTCATAACAAAATCAAAACAATATAGTACTCATGTGTTCGTCCGCGAGTAGCGTGGTAGAAAGGAAAAATAGTTCGGAAGATTTATGAGAACTAAATTTGTTGTTAGACCCCTATCTTTAAAATATGTAGCCAGTATATTAAAAAAACTTCTTTAATCCTGAATATCTTTTTTAATTTGTTTGATAGTGTTAATTAACGATTTTTTGAAATTTTGAGTACATGTAATGTTTCATATTCGAAAAGGCAGGGGTTCAAATCTGATATAAACAAACTCATTTCAGAATGAGTAAGTCCATGTGCTCAGTTTGAGTATTTCTTTTTC
>BMAO01006434.1:0-35946 GCA_019973975.1 Trichonephila clavata
CCACACTCTTAGAAGAATATATCTTAAAATAATATTTAAAGTATATAGATAAACACATTTTCTTGATGTTATAGGAAAAGACTTTTAAAATTTTTATTTCTTATTAAAGAAATTTATGATGTAATGTTAATGTTATTTATTCATTGATAATATTAATTTTTGATCCAAATGTCACCTGTGCACGCATGCATTATATTAGTATTCTCAATTTTTACACAAATTGTCGGCCTTTGGAAATAATGTGTAGTAGCATTTCATATTCCGCGTTTAATTCGTTTTTATAGCCACTCGCGTTGAGAAATATTTTTCACTTACTAAATACATTTTTGTGAATGGCACTAAAATGTTCACAGCTATGTGAGAAATTCTGCGCATTTTGCAAGAATTGGCAACCTAAAATTTTGGTGTTCTCGCTTAAATTTAAATTTTTGGATTGAATCTGTTGATATGTCGATAAATTGTTCCATCTTCTTCATTATAGGTGCTTTTTCTCCCCCCACAAATGTAAAAGGTTTCAAAACATTGTACTAACTAGTATAAAATTACTTTGTGGAACTCGGGATAGCAAACAATAGTATATTCACAATCTAATAGATAAAGAAAAAAGTTTTAAATTCATTTATTATAATACAATAAAAGTTTAAAAAGTTTTTCACAACAAAGTTATGCATAAATAAAATTTTTAATTTTAATGTATGAGATCATCTTTAGATAATTGTGGTTATACGAATTTCATGAGAACTTTAATCCGTTTTACATACACATTTATAGTTTTCTTTCCATTTTTTAAAATTTTTTTTATTGTGACTCGTGGAATCCCAAGGTTCTCTGGAACACAGTTTGAAGATCAATGCTCTAGATAAATGATTTAGAGAACAAAACTGTGTGTGTTTAATTTTTTCTGAATGAATGATTTTCAAACGAAGAATAGGTGGATTTAAAGCAGTGAAAAATTTAATTTCACGTTTTAATCTGCTGTATTAAATGAACAAACAATATGATATAATTTTACTTTCATGTGACAGAAAAGGGGTTGGCAACCTATTTCACACGCGGCACAATTCTCAGTGGCACTCTGCACTACTCAACAAATGCGTCAGTTTTCAAGAGGATGGAAGTTGATAAATTTGTTATGGATCTTATTTGAAATAGATCTCCAAAATTATGGACAATTATGAAATGTCGAAAAAATCGGAAAGATAACTCCAAACATAAATTTACAGATATTTTGTAAATTATTGAACGTCATTTCTGCAGAGATTTAATTGTTTCAAAAGAGAAAATTGTATGCATTCTGCTCTCCGCTTTTGGTTCCATTTATCTAAGTAAAAACTCTTTCCTCATAAGAAAAATATTTCGATTCCACATAGAAAATCAACAAAGAATTGTCTCAATTTTCTTCTTAGACAAATTCTTATCTATAAAATATAATTAAATATTTTTCAAACAAAATACGCAAATAATAGCCTCATTACATTACTTTTTATTATAAATAGCAGTATCAATAATATCATGTGTATCTGAAAAATATTTAACAATTTTTAAAAAAAGAAAGTACAAACAAAAGAAAAATATTACAATTTTTTCCCCGGCGTTTCTCAGTACAAATTCTGAAATATATCAACGTTGATAAAGCGCATAATAATAGACATGATATATTTTATGTTGCGTATACGTATAGATTAAAATACACTTTTTAAATCACATACAGTTATTGATTTTAGTATACAATAACCTAAATTTAACATTTATACCGTTGGATAAACATACAATTATTTAATTTTTACCCATATTTGGCAACAAAATAATAGTATTGTTTTATGTAGTGGATGGCATTTGATGTTAATGCAGTTTTTTCTAATATTTATTCATTAATTAGCAATTAATTAATTAAATTAATTACCGGTTTTCGACACAAACTTATATTTGTCTCCATTATTGTAACAATGTAACTGCTAAAACAATGACAAAAGTTGGCGTCGAAAACCAGTTTTTCAGCCAAACTAGCCGAACCGGGTGTGCATTGTTACAACAATTCAGACAAATCATGCTTTTTTTCAATTCCTACTATTAGTTCACTCTCTCCCTATACATATATCTATATATATCTTGTTAAAATTTTCAATCGTTAATAAAATACTTTCTATGCATTCATTCAAAGTAGAAATTGACTTAAATTTTTTTTTTTATATTACTTGTTTCCCTTGAAAATGAAATTAATCTAACAGGAAATTGCGCTCAAACTTATGGGACGAAAACCCGCAACACCAATTACGATGTACAAATAAATGCATTGAGACCTATTTGCAAAAACTCAGTGAAAGAGTTGAGAAACAAATATCTCACTAATCAAATCAATTTAAATCATATTATTTGATTCATTGCATTTTCATTATTATATTATCTATGTTTGTATACATATAAAAATAATGAAAACAATAATAATTCGTTCTGTTTTAAATTCTCACTCCAATAAATGCTTATAATGAATCCAAATCTTTCATTGAGATATATATTTTATATGTGGCCCGCGGAATTGTAATGTTTTACCGAAGTGTCCCGCAAGGTCATTCGGGTTGGCCACCCCTGTTCTACGCAAAACCCCATCAGAAGACTTTTCAAGTATCACCAAAAGCGGGTACCCCCCCCCCCCTCACACTCTGCAGTTTCATCTGCTCTTTGCTGTTTTATTACCCAGAGCAATAAAAGTTTCTACCTCCCTCCCCCTTTTTTTTGTACCTTGCTCTTCTTTCCTAGAGACTTCGCACCAATGTTTGTCGTGAACTAATGAAAACACCGTTTACATACTTAGAAAATTATTTTTTTATAAGTAAGTGTTTTTAAAAGTTTATTCACTGGATTATCATTTTGTGAATACTTTATTTTCTAATTTAAAAATAAACTACACCGAATCAATATTTTAACTATAGTGCTAAAAAAATTTTATAAAAATTTTACTACTTAAAAATTTTATTACATATTTTACTAAAATGGATATATTCCGAATTAACTTTAATTCTGACTTTGATATGTGTAAAATGTATTGCGCAAAGAAACCGCAGCATCTATTATATTAAAAATTTAGTCCGACTTGACCAGGGAATTGAAAATGTTCAATGATAGAAAATACCAGTCAGTGTCGGTTTATCCATTGGGCACTTGGGGCGGGCGCCCTGGGCCGGGAAGGGCCCGGATAGGCTGGACTTAAACAGGTTTTCTAATTATAAAAATTTCGCTTCTCCAGAGTCAAGAGTACATGTGGATCTTCTGCTCCCAGGCATCAAAATGAGCCTAAACAGGCACTGCAGACAGTAATATTGAATAGAAAAAAAAAGCATATTTAAAGATACAGCGACTTTAAAATCGCGATATTGCCATATTTATTCGAATCTAAGACGCACCTTTTAATTCCGATGTTAATGCTACTAAAAATTGGTTGCTAGACGGAAACGAATCGAAGACGGAAAAATTCATCGGATAGAAAAATTGAACAAGATATTATCGAATAGAAAAGATATAGATTTCGTTTATTTTTAAAAGTTTTTAATACTGGTAAAAAATAAAATAATTGTTCATTTCTTATTAATTCACCTTTTTTATTTCGTAAAATGAGTGAGTGAACATTAACGTCGCACTGAGGGCTTTTGACGACGGACTTCGTAATTTTGAACCATGGTCAAGTGACGAGGACGACACCTGAGCTAGTATCCTCTCTCCTAACTACCACATCACACCAACGGGAGAGCATTTAAGCTCTCGACAGATTTACAAATAGAACAACAAACAAATAGAATTCTAAATTTTAATGATGAAATGAGCTTTTTATAAAAGATACTTGTAGTTATACAAACTTCTATCCATTTTATATACACATTTATAATCTCCTTTTCGATTGATTATTGTGACGGGTAACCTTGAGAGCCCCAGGGTTCCGTGGAACACAGTTTGAAGGCCACTGCACTATATAAATGCTGAAGAGAACGAAACAGGAGAAAAGGTAGATATACAGTAGTGAAAAATTAATAAGTTTCATGTTTCAATCTGTTGTATTAAAAAAAGGACTAACAGTATCAAGCAATTTTACTCTTAACGAATAAATATAGTACCATAGAAAATTATATGGTTTATTTTCCAGAATTAAGCTGGCATATAATTTACAAATAAATTTTCATAATTTGCTATGAATTCCATGTAAAAATAAATTCCATGTAATTGGTGAGTATGGTGTCTTTTGGGGAGAATTTTGTTTTTATTCTTTTATCCCCTTCTCTCTCTCACCACACACACAAATAAATAATATTCCTAACATGTTTCAAAATTTCCCAATCTTATTAGTTTTGGAAGATGCATAACAATCATCAATCAAAAAAGTATCAAAATAGTAAAAAAACGTTGGTTTCTTTTTTCACTGATATACAAAACATTTCTTGTCGAATAATTCTTATTTATTCACCGAATCTACAAAGTAGAAAGTAAACTTCTTAGATATGCATTTTATCTGCTCCTTTTTCTAAAAAAATAATAAGTATGTGAAAGGACTATTGTTTCAAATACAGAATCGAAAATTTTATCTACGTTAAATAATGTTTGTTCTTACATGTTCTAATAATATGCACTTATATATAATTTATAAAAAGCAATAAAAAATATTCGTGTGTTAAAACGAAGTAGTAATCCTAACGGGAAAGTTTATCAATTGTAATTAAATTATTATAATTTCAATTATAATTCATACGATTAAGCTGGCTTCCATTTGGATTTGCTTTTTCAGTATTGAGGTGGGGGAGGGGGAGTGATTTCTCATTTCTAAATAATAAATTTTCTTAATTTGTTTCAATTATTGTTAAAAATAACATCTACTGTCTCTTCATACCATTTCCTTCTTCGGTGGTGTGGGGTAAAGAGGACGCGGTTAGAGCGGACACATAATATTTCGTGGCTAGAGCCATCACCACCTAGAGATAGGACATATCCTCCCTCTCAGAACAGATAAAGGGTGCAAACAAATAAGTAAATAAATGCTTTTAAAAATCACAAATATAATTTAAAACGGTATTTTAAATGGTAAATATCTTTCACGTGTGCTAACGTTTTTTTCTTCTTTTTTTTTACGGAAGTTTTCTGTTTTTTCACGATTATCGAATTACAAGAATAAATAAATTTTTTATTTATATTAAATTGTTAAGATATTAAAGTGCGAATGCGTTTTAAAGATAGCGAAGTGTAATAAAAATAAGAACTTTCAGAGAAAAATTTAAAAATTAATAGTAAATAACAGTATAATGAAGGGTCAAAACTGTGTATAACAGATGACATGTGACTGATTAGGGAAACTACGCAATAGGTACAAGAATATCCACTCTTCCAACCCAACTTCCCAGAGCAGACAGTGTTTCCACTGTCGGCTCTGAAGACATAACCTTTCCTTCATATTGAGGGGGAATGTCCAATTTGGGGTCAAAGGCTATCTTTGATCAGCAAACTCTCTCAGCTCTTTTCAACTAGACATATATTGCCTATCTGCATTGTTCAAAGACTTGAATAATGCCTTTCATAGAATGTTTATGAGCTCTATTACTTTTATTTTTCAAAGGCATTTTTATAGAAATATTAAAAAAAAAAAAAAAAAGAAGCTGAGGTGAAATAAGTCCTATGAGAATTAAAGGTTCCTATTCTAGATTTCAAAAGTGACTGAAATGAGCAACGTATTTTTCTTCCGTCGGAATGATTATTCAACGCCATCCAATTAGAAGACCTCAAAATCACCGAAATTTGGGACTCCACCCCCTCACACATCCCCAATACTGCTTTTTCCTCTTTTCTGTTTTAGTACCACAGCAATAAAAGTTTCCTATTTCTCCCCTTTTTTTTGTACCGTTCTCTTCTTTCCTAAAGACTTCAGGCCAAAAAGTGTTTTCTGGTCCCATCTGAAGTGAAATTCCCATGAAATATTGACATCATGACATGACGAGATGCCTTTGGAAGGACGCTAAAGGGTTTTGAGAATAACAAAACTGCAATTAAAAACAAAGTAGTTTATCACATAGTCATTAAACTGAGTAACAGATTGTTTTAAGACAATCATTTATAGTAAAATAGCTTTGTAATAATTATATTGACATAAGTTTTCTAGTGGATAGATTCAACATTCCGCCCCAGCTATTAACACCCTAAAAAAAAGGTGTTAATAGCTGTTATGAGTTTTTCTGAGCAAATAATTAATGGAAAAGTTGAGAAAAGCAAAACTTCTTAACAATAGAAAATCGAGCAATAGCAATTTCGAGATTAAAAAAAGCAAAAATTATTAACTATTACAGTTATATTTTCCCTTCGTTAATAAAATAAATCATTCATTTTAAAAGTCTTCTTAAATTTATGTATAATTGCGTTTAAAAAATGAAAACATCTTTTAAATAGTTAGAAAATTAAGTTTTAATTTTTTTATAAATTAGTGTTCTTAGAAGTTTATTCAGCAAGTTATCTAATTTAAAAATAAACTAGTAATAAAAATAAATATCTTAACTATAGTCCTAAAAGAAAAACACCTATGAACAGCCAACATCTGTTCATACGGTAATGCCTCACATATTTCTTTTTTTCATAAATAAATATATCATAAAATTTTTAAATAGTAAATTTTTTTATAAAACTTAACTAAAATGGATATATATTTTGAATTAACTTTACATTTTAAACATATCAAATTTAGAATTATTCAGCAAAGAAATCACTCAGCGACTATTATATTAAAAATTTTGTCAAGAACATCAGGTTGTTGAAAATATTCAATGATAGAAAATGCCAGACAGTAATTTTTAATAGAAAAAAAACTTAAATCACGATATTGCCATATTTATTCGAATCTAAGCCGCACTCCCCCTCCCCTAAAAATGCTCCCCTTATGCTACTAAAAATCGGGTTGATCTAAAAATTGAACAAGATACTATCGGATAGAAAAAAATCACAGGTTCTCGTTTATTTTTAAAAAGTTTTTATAATACTGGTAAAATAAATTAATTATTTTCATTTATTATTAATTAGCCTTTATCAATTTTTTATTTCGTAAAATGAGTGAGTGAATATTAATGCCGCACTGATTAGTTACTCAGGGGCTTTTGGCGACGGACTTCGTAATTTTGAACCATGGTCAAATGACGAGGACAACACCTGAGATGGCATCCCGTCTCCTACCACACCAACGGGGGGACGTTTGAGCTCTCGACAGATTTAACGTACATCGCTTTGTGGCCGCGGGAGCCGAGTTCTCTAGGTATCGGATCGTGGCTGGCATGTCACGAGTTCGAGCCCAGTATCACTAAATACCCGCCGTGTAGGGGAATGATGCCCGTTAAATCTGTCGAGAGCTCAAACATCCTTTACATCCTGGTATTAGGACCTCCCGTCGCCCTCCCTCTTAGTTAGGAGAGGGGGAAACTCAGGTGTCGTCCTCGTCAAATGACCATGGCTCAAAATTACGAGGTCCGTCGCCAAAAACCATTCACGTAGCTGAACAGTGCGACGTTATTATTCACTCACTCGTGCATCGCTTTCCTACACGACAGGTCTTGAGCGGTACTAGGCTCGAACTCATGAAACGCCAGCCACGAGTCCGTTACCTTGACCACATGGCTACCGCAGCCATATTTTATTTCGTAAATTTATCATATGTCGATAACATATTTAACACTATTTTTAGTTTTTTTCCCCACAAAAACGGGCTGAGAGAGAGAGAGAGAGAATTTGGGGTACGGCTTAGAATTGGAGAAAAGTAATTAAAAAATAAGTTTCTGCTAATTTAATTAAAAAACCAGATTTTTTTAATGATTGTTCCAATGGTTTAATGGTAAAATTGCACGTTAAATATAAAATCTATTCGATGAAAAAAAAATTTTTTTGTTTGTTAAAAATAATAATAATTGCAAAACAATAATTATATTAAAATTTTAAATTATGAGCTTCAAGGAGTAGTAATTTGTGTTCTCTAGTCAATTCACAGCTTTCTGTGTATGTGTCAAGTATAAAATAAGTATACTTTCAATTTTTCATTCAGTCACTTCACAGAATTTAAATATTTTTATACGCATTTCATTAATAACAGGCAAAAAAAAAAAAAAAATCTAAGTAGCATAATTATAAATTATCTATATAATTTAAAATTTTTAAAGCACACATGCTGGAAATATTGAAAACATTCCTAAATGGGAAAGTTCATCAGGTTTGAGATGTTAAATCTCTGTGTACATCATAAATCTTCTTTATTGTCCACACTATTTGTCACAACTTGCTGGTTACCATCATTTCAGCTGGCTACAATATTTCAGAAAGCTATCGCCAAAATTAAGTATTCGTAGCCAAGAAAAATTCGTGTTACAAAACGATGGTGGCGCCATCTCTTTGAGATAGTCCTAACTACGCCAAAAATAATTCAGAATGAACTTAAAATTTAAAATAATTCATTAATAAAAACATAAAACTTGATTCTGGCTACACTAGTCAAAAGAGGGAAGCATGCTTTCTAATATACTATTTAATTCTACTCGAAAAAATCAATTTTTTTCTATTAAAATGTGCTTTGCGTTTTCACTTCCTATACTTTAACATAGAAAACTCAAATTTCATTTTGCAATAATGGTGAAAACTGCGTATTTTTTTCAAAAATCAAAATTCAAAGAACACTATCCTCTAAACAATAATTTTTTTTATAGCCATAGAAATTTTTATTATTATTGGAGCTTTTTCCTGCCGGCAAATGTGCTTCCCGTTTGATCCCTATCCTTTAACATTGACCGAAAACAGCCTTCTTCCAACACATTGAAGATAAAAACGTTTTCTTTTTTTCACAATCTAGCGCACTTTGAAAATATAGATTGAAAATGATTTTTTTTCCCTTCTTTTTCACATATTTATGATGAATGAGCAAATCCACAGATTTTTTTCTTTCTGGTGCATATTATTGCAGATTATGAACATTAAGATTTTCAGACGAAATTCAAATGGGAAATATTTTCTGTAGACGGAGTATGAAAACGGGGAATCACCGCATGTTGAACGTTGTTCTTGTTGTAATCCCGTCAGGGCGTGGCAAGTAATTTCTTTCCCGCGTAGAACTAACCATCCTACCGACTCTTGTAATAGACGTTGGCCGTTGGATGATTTTTTTGTAAAACGACGATGTTGTTGGAATGGATTCTTTATATGAGATTGATAAGGCAGTAAGGTGATTGAAGAAACTTGTTTATTCTTGAACACATAAAAGCAAGACAAGGACAACACATAAAAAAAAACACACTGCAGCCGACTACATGTTGAAATACAAAGCAGAAGCGAAAGAGGGAGTTGGTCACCAGGAATCTCGGTATTTATAGGCTTCTCAAATCACATGATCTGAGTGGGTGGATAGGTGTAGTTTAAAATACTCTCGTTAGGCGGCGGGCTAATTTATTACTAAAACGTTGGTCCTGAAGGGATGGACCATTGGTAGCTAAAAGTTATTTTAAAGGATTATATTACTGGGAATTATTACATATATATATATATTTAAGTTTTTACATTTGATTTTTTTCAATAAAACTATTTTCTACTTATACTGTGATTTTCATATACTGTTATTTTGAAAATTTTTACGATTAAACTTTTTTATAAATGCTATATACATATATATTTTTATGTTAGTATTTCTAATATCTTCAAAAACTATTTTTGACTACTCATTATTTTAATGTTAAAAATTAATATTTGATTTACACAGATATGCTAATAAAATTTTTAAAAAATGAAAAGCTTATTTTGACTGCAAAATTTATTTCAATAAAAAATAATTTACAAATTTTTCTTCGTTTTTTTTTTTTTTTAATTTTGAAACTTTTTAGATAAAATATTAATAAAACTTTTCAACTTCTCACAATTGTTATTTTTTCTATAATTCCCTTGAATCGAATTATGTATGCACTGCCAGTTTTTATGAGCAGCTTGACCACTAGACCGTGGTAGCTTAATGGTCAAGGTCACCCGCTCGTAGCTGGCGTATCATGAGTTTGAGCCTGGTACCGCTGAAGACCCGCCGTGCAAAGGAGGCCGATGCACGTTAAATATGTCGAGGGGTCCAATTCCTCTCGTTGGTGTGGTGTGGAAGTTAGGAGAGCTGAGGTGTCTTCCCCAAAACGTGACCATAGTTCAAAATAATGAGGACCTTCACCAATAGCGTTCGTGCAGCTTTATAGTGCGATGTAAATATATATATAACTCTCTTACTTTCTTGAATAATGTTATTAACAATTTTTACATTTGTTTTAATTTAAAATTTGTTGTTTGATATTTAATTATTGGAAATGCTATTTCTACACATTTTTAAGAGGAAGAGGATGACGGAAGATGGGTACATCCTTCCCTAACTGCCACACCACATTCACAATAAAGAAATAAGAGTCAAAATTAAATGCTATCATCCTTTGCATTCGTTTTTTCAAAATGTATTTATACAAATACAAAAGTAGCTTTAATGTTATTCTTAAAAATGCAGCTATCTTTCCAATATAAAATTTGGGAATATTTCTAAAAAATTCTATATTCATTTTTTTTTTCTTTTCAGAAACTGCTGCAAAAAAATATACGTTCGTGTTCTATATGTTTTCTCAAATTTTATTTTTAAAATTAATGGGTCTTTGTAGTTTTTATTATTTAAATACATTTAAAAAAATTATTTCATTTTTTAGTTAATAAACTATGTATAGTTTGAAAATAATTCATTTTTTATGAGTATTGCTGGCTGCGAAAGCTGTATAAAAATTTAAATTTGCAATATCTATCCAGTAATTGTCAATTTAATTGATATTGTCAAATTTACTTCATTATTGCATTTTTTATTCAGGAATAATTGTGCTTCAGAATGAGGAAAACTTGACGTCAGAGTTTACTACAAGAAAGAAAGAAAGAAAATTTTTACTACCACTTTGGAACACTTTTTATCAACAAGAAAATTAAATGCAAATGTTATTGAATTTCATTACTTCAACATTTCCAAATGAAGATTATAATAAAAAGGAAATATATTAATTAATGAAGATAGATATCTTGAGTTTATAATTTCAGACAAAACTTTAATTTCAATCCAGATAGTAAAGAATATTTTAATTAAAGTGCAATTCAATGGTTTGTTTTTTTATATATATCAAACACAAATCCATTCATTTTGTTAAATAGATTTATAGTGTAAGTATAGCAATTTTTTGTGTATCTGAATCCAACTTATTGGGATTCCCCATTAACTTCAAATATAAGAGAATGTATTCACTATACAATTAATTCTTAACAGTGGCGTACACACACACACACACACAAGGGGAGGGTTTGAGAGTTCAATACCCCTCCTTAGACCAACAAGTTTTTAATTTTCACCATCTAGCTTATGCCTTCTCGCTTAGGTCTACGTGTTTTTTTACCCCTCTCCCCCCCCCCAAAAGAGGTATGTGCATGCCACTAATTCTTAGACTGAATTATAAAACGTGTTTAAAAGTATTATATATTTTCTTTTCAACATCGTATAAATATTCAGAAAGAATTCAATTACTCCTTTCGACAGAAAAAAAATTAGATTTTCACGTAAAAGAAATCAAATTTATACTTTAATTTTATTTTTTTAAATGTATCGTTTATGTATTCTCTTTCCCATAAATTTCAAAAATTTTGCTAAAAAGTGAAAAGATATGTACACAATGGCGCACACAAGGGGGGGGGGGTGACCCCCTCCAAAGCCCTTGAGTTTTTTTCAGTTGATGATAATCCTATATGTATATAATGCAAAATTTAATTAAGTACTTGTAAATACAATTTATTTTATTAATTAATGCTAGCTATTAATTCAGTAATTTATTTTTTACTATTTTTTGTTAACAAAATCAGAAGAATTAATTGGTTTTGTCTTGAGGTATGATACAAGTTGGGGAACTTTCTACAATGGACCCTTCCCCCCTTGAAAAATTTTTATATGCGCTACTGTATGTACACATTAGATTTTGCTACAAATAAGTTTTTTTTTAATTTACGATGTTTTTGATCTAAATAAAATGTAGATTTAATTAGAAATTTTTGTTTATTTGAAAATAACTTTATTGAGGAGTGCATCAAAAAATGAGTAGAAAATATTATTGCTGTTATTAAAAAAATGCAACAGCAATATTCATTTGTTTAAGTGGGGTCAAAAGGAAAAGTTAATGATTTTCACACAAAAGAAAAATTTAATTGTTTGAGCTCTTTCTTAATTTTAATTATTTTGCTTGAATTCAAAGTGAAAATCCTTCGTGATTTAATCTCTTAGAAACCTCCCAACATCTCAAACCGGTACTGTGTTGTATTATGCAGAATTTGACCCCTTGGATAAAACGACCCTTCTCTATTGTTCAAGCAAAAGCTGCTCGCTGTGAAATTTTTAATAGGACCCCTTTTCTTTCTCTGATAAGGATCTTTAGCTGACCGGTCCATCCACTCAATGTATGCATTCTCCTTCCGACAAACAACGACCTTTGCAGCTGGCACATAATAAAATAAAAAACCATAGCCATGTCCGTTTTTTCTCTCCCCATCCCCCAAAGAGAGTGTCTGAATGATTCGCTTTTGCGAGTTCTGGGTATTTTTGTTTAGATTTTCAAATGACTTAAATAAAGAATTGGCTGATCTTAAAGCTAGCACTTCATTTAAGTGCCCATGCAAGAGTTAACAATATTTCAGTAATGTATTTTCAGTAATGTAATATTCAGTAATGTCAATATTTCAAACCATATGAATCGCTATTCAGGTACCCGAGACATTCCAGCCTCGAGTTCGTGACCATAACTACAAGGTTACCGCAATCACTATAAGGAATTAACCAAAAGTATTTAAATTTTTAAAAATCAAAATTTAAAACATACGTAAAAAACTCAGACGATGCAGAATTTCCAAACATTTAATTAAACATAGTATTTTGTATGTAGAAGCATAAAATAAACAGTAAAATAAATAAATAAAACTGAAGCATTAAAAAAACTGTATACAAAGTTTGTTAATATATTTTTGTAATAATTATGTTTCGCATAAAAAAGTGTTTGATGACTTAATAAACGAGTTTTAAATATTTTTTTATCAAGATAATCGAATGAATAATTTCATCAAGAAACTCTGCAAAATAAAACATAGGATTTAGCAAAAAAAAAGGGTCAAATTTAAAGATGAACACAAAGAATTTTTTTTTCTTTGAACACGCAAAGAAATTTAGGAGTCTTCAAATAATATAAATTTGATTATTATAAGTTTAGAAAGAAAATGTCCTCTTATAAATTTAAAGTATCACTTCTAAATTTCTTTAAATAATTAAGCATTATATCCTCGTAGAATTTAGATATTTAATGCACAGAGCCAATTCTTGAATTACATTTACACGATTAATTGCTTTCAAGTGCAAAAAAATAGTTCAGCTGATCGAATCAATTAGATGGTAAAGAATGCAATGATTGTTAATTAAACGAATACGAAAAAATTAAAAGTTAATTTATTGTTTTCGTGGCATATAAAAAATATTCAACAAAAAAATTTCTGTTTTTTGTGACCTGTGAATTTTTTTCCGCAAAAGATATGTTTCTATATAGTTGACTGAATAATATTAAACATTTGAATTTGTGTGTAATAATCTACAAAATAATGTTTTATATTAATGATTTCTGTACAACATACTCTATATTTTACAGAATTTTAATGTTGAAGGTAAAAGTTACACAGTATTATGACAAAAAAAAAAAAAAAAAAAAAAAAAAACAGAACTTTTTTTATATGAGAAATAAAAAATCCATTTAATTTTTATTTTCTTACAAATGATTAATAGTTAAGTATATTAATTTCATAAATTTTTCTCATTTTTGCATCCTGTCTACAAAATTCAATGATACTTTAGTACGTAGATGTTACATATGACACAATCGAATATGGTATGCTATAAATCATACCATGTATGATAATCTAAAATAAAAAGTTTACCAATAAGTTCAGTGCTTCTCAAATTTTAAATATTGACGACCCAATTTTCAATCATAATTTTCATCGCCCCCCCCCATACAATAACATTGTATTGAAAGCAATAATAATGTACTTTGACGCTGAAATTACAATACGACTTTAATTATAAATAACACAAATTATCAAGATATATTAAATTTTGTATATAGCAAGCTCAAGGAAGTCGGTAGTAATTATTAAACTTGTTCTTAATTTAATATAGATAAATTTATTATTAAATGTATTGTACTGTACAATTTATAAGTATATTATAACAGTGTACACACATGGATATTTGATTAATTTTTATATCAGAATTTTTTTCCTTTGCTTCTTTCAATAAATTAATATATAGATACATTCTTAATTAATCTTTTATTTCCGACATGCTCGCACCCTCCTTGTAGGGTTATCCCACCCCACTGGAGAGGCGCGCCCCACAGTTTGAAAAGCACTGAATTAATTTATATTTTTTGATACTTTTTTTTACATTTTGTTTTAAGTTCTGAAATTAAGAAAATGCTATTAATCATATTTTTATTGGCTATGATCTTTAAACAAATCAAAAAATTAATGCTATCATTTTTTAAAAATTGACTATGACCTCTGAAAAAATCTAAGTCGTGTTGATTAAAACATTCATTCTTGTTTTGCAAGGAGAAAAGTGTTTAACCAGAACATATTCTTTTTTTCAACATTCATTTTAAAATTTTGCAATTGGCATAATATATTCAACCTTCAGACAAAATATGATATTTTTAAAATCATTTTCCAAGTTTTTGAGATTACATGTTTTTAAATGTTTATCAACTTTTATTAGAAAACAGTGGATTAAGAGCACATAAATTTTGTTATTTCATCATTGTCTCAATTCTATTTTAATTTTTACGTGGATATTTAAACTATGTCAATTATAACTTTTGCTATAATTGTAGTTTCATATGGTTCAAATATTGAAATATAAATTGTACAAAATGGAAATCACTCATTTTCAATGAAAAGAATTTTTACATCTTATGTCCTGTTTAGAAAAACAAAATCATTTAATTATTTTACACATATGTATGTAAAGTTGTAAAAGTAATTAAAAGGAATAATATCAAGGAGGATTCAAAAAGACATTAGTTAATTCTAGAGTTTTTATTTTGATTAGTTTCATAAAAAAATACTAAATTTTGAAATCTTAATTTAAGATTAATATGTTTATATCCCTAATGAACTCTTGATTGATGAATTTCCTGTTCATTCAAAGTGGTGCAGCAAAGATATCAATTTACAGTCACCCCTTTCCAGCAATCCTAGAAACCGTGATGTTTTGGTAGTTGAAAATTCTAGCCTTATTATACGTGGATAATCCGAGATTTATTTTCAACACATTTATTATCTTGAGTGAATAAATATTAGCATTACGCTATTCAGCTACTCGAGGGTTTTTGGACCTCGTAATTTTGAACCATGGTCAAGTGACGAGGACAACACCTGAGCTGGCAACCCCTCTCCTAACTTCTACACCACACCAACGAGAGAACGTTTAAGCATCGATAGATTTTTTATGCATTGCCCCCTTACGATGCGGGTCTTCAGTGGTATTGGGCTCGAACTCATGACACACCGACCACGAGTCCGTTAACTTGACCACTAGGTTACCGCGGCCACTTTTATTATCAGGAGCAGAAATGAATTTTCTTATACTATTCAGGAACTCATGCAATATCAACAGCTTTTTGTAAATCGCTATTTTTTCGAAAATCTGTAGTTAAAAAAAAGAGAAATATATATAATGAAAATTATGAAATGTGCAAGATATTATACTGTATATAAGTATATATTCCCTTCCAAACTGTAATAAAACCCTTATAACTATTATATCTAAAAGAAACCCAATATAAAATAATCTATGATTTTAAAAAATAAATCATCTCTGAATATATATAAAGGAAGAAAATTTTTTCAGAAAAGCATTCGATTATTTCTAAAAATCTGAGTGATTATCTCTTTAAAAATTAAGGTAATGATGAGATAAAACAAATAATAGATATTTAGGATAGTAAGATATTTGAGATTTCTGGATTAGTTTGACTAGACAATCTGCACTGATTGTACTAAAATGTGTGTTTTTTTCATAATTATAAATAATTATTTTCCTTTTTTCTGGCAAAAAATTAAAACTATGTTTCATTTGATACTTATGTCTCGTATTTATAAAAATAATGAAATTTATAGCTTCGAATTTAAATAATAACTCTTTGCTTTGAAAAGAAAAAACTGGAAATTTAACTTAGTTGTCATGTACATAAAGTTTCTTTTTAATCTCATTTTGAGATAAAAAAGTTTAAAATGTGAATTCGAGAAATCGTTTAACCTACCCTTTAAATTACACTGGTAATATTTTCAGAAAACATCAACACTGAAATGAAAACCCGAATGCCAGGAATACAATGTATTACTACGCCGAGTTTTCTCTGAGGAGAATCGTATCGCATATGGTTACTACAAACCGGTTCCTCTCAAGGATACGCCTTGGCGATCGATCTTCGGCTAGAAAAGAGAATTTGGCGGTAGAAAATCCAGCCCACGTTAATGAAGATTTCCCATAAAATTCTAGCGGGGAGATTTATTGATTAGGTATTTTATAACTTTGAATTATAATGTTTAATTGAGAAATTTTTTTGCCGTTTTTATATTGTATTAATTTCCTGTTAAGTTTTCCATCATTTTAACATATTTGCTGATTTATGGAATTTCTAACTTATGTGAACAACTAAAAACTTTGATTCATAATTTTGAATTATTATTATTTTACTCTTTTTATATTGTATTTTTATTTTATTTTGTGCTTTGATTTGATGTAATTAACATTTCCCCTTCATCGACTTTCTAGCTTCTGCCGTGTAAAAGCTCGATTCTCCGATCACGTGAATGTAAAAATTTTATGATTTGATTATTTCTAATGTTTTAATAATACGTTTTAAAATTTCCAGGTATTTACCATTGTAGTAGATTCATTATTTTTTTAGTTCCTGCTGGGTGATTGCCCACTTGGCGGATCTCGTGAGTGTAAAACTTTTTCTTGTCGTTAAATCGAAAGTTCTGTTGATTGTTATGAAAAATTAGCGTAAATATATGAGGTAAATTGTTTGGCTAAATTTTTTAAATGATTGTGAGAATAATAATAGAAAATACAAATTTTCTGGAGGTGTTCTTGTAAAAGAAGGGTGCCCTGTTAGGATCCAACCAAAGGTAATAACGCTATTCTTAATAAGAAAATACATTTATTTTAATTAAAGTAAGAAAAAAATCATTATTGGAATGTATTATCTATTGCAAAAAATTTTATACGAATCACATGTAAAGATCTACACAATATGTTTAGATTTAACTTTCCCTTAACCTTTTCCATATCATGAGTGAAATTGTAGATTTAGATATTTAACACATTTGCTAACATGTGAAGCTTCCTAGACATATAAAAGAAAAACTAGTTGTATAGAAATATCAAAGATTCTGTATTCCAATTATTAATGGAATATCTTGGTAGAATCACTCTTTATAAAGACTATTAAGGGATCAGTATAATATATTTTTCAAAGCATAATCAAGCATTTCAACTGGTATATAAAACTTGTATAGAGTTCATTAAAGCTAATCTTGAAATGGGTATTGAAAAATCTTCAGTATTAGAATATGTATTCGGTTAATAGAAGTTTAATTGTACTTGACTAATAAGGAATGCTTTACTCTGTTGCTCATGTTATTACTAATAAATTAAATACTGGAAATATGTATTGTGTTTCAACATTCAGGGAGAAAAGGTGCCCAGTTAAAAATTAATTGCATTATGGCCAATGATGACCAAACAGTTTCACATGCTTTTAAAACATATTTCGGAATAGTGTTCGGCTTTGCAATTGGCACCTTCAATGCACTTGGAAAAAATGGTTAAATGATCTTGTTTTCCAATTTTGAAATGCGAAGGGAAATTTCTCTAGTAGCTCTTTTGGAAGGAATAAGTTCAATAAGATGTAAACAAATAATGGAAAATTTTAAAATTGCATCAAATGATAAAAAAACTGTCAAGCAGATAGTTTGTTGAAAATACAGCATGACACATATTTAGCACATTATAGAATTTTAAATGATACTCTCCCCAGTTTATATCCTCACAACCTATTTCCATTTCAAAATGAATTAAAAATTCCTGACAGATATTTATGACCAGGCAACAAATTCTTGGTTTGTAAAATTGCAGACTAATGGAGATGTATTTTATGTAGTTAAAAAGATTATGGAAGCATTCCAGAAAGAGGTTGTGTGTGTGATCAATGCCATTACAGGTGTGTAAAATTATGATGTTCAGCTTGGTATACATGTGAATGCTCAGATAATCATGCACCATGTAAACATATTAAGTTCATTCTTAAATTGTTTGAGAGATTCCATGTTGTTGAAAATGTTGAATATACTTCTTTCCATATCTCAGATAGAAAGTGTGGCGTGGGGTCTTCCGTCAAAGAAATATGTAATGACATAAGAAAAACCAGGAAACTGAACTTCTATTTGTAGTATTGAATTGTTTTTTGCAAGGTAAAATAGTTCAGGAACAATTGTCTCAACCAGTAAAAGAAAGGTAAAAAGCAATTACTAAAGAATTATTTACCTGATCCTCATGTACCTACCTCTCAATCAGTATTTAAACTAGCAGTAAATATTTAAGCCAACTATTAGGGATTTAAAAATAAAAATAAAAACTCTGGGATGTTCTTTTTTTAGTTGTCAAGAAAGAAAACATTCAAGCTCAGTCTAGTCAGCATTACTCAATTCAAAAACTATTTTCAAAAAAACTTAACTGTATCTTTAACACCTGATATATGCTTGTAGTGTTGTTTTATGTTTTCCAAAACATTTAGCTATGTTTTTATGGGGTAAAGTTGTATGTTTTTATATCAGATGAGGAGGTAAGTAATTATCAAAAACAACCAAATTTTTGTCACAAATGGCTTTATGACAGTATATTAGAAGCATATAATTTAAAAATCATGCAGGATAGACATTCCATTGCAGTTGAATGTTACCACACAAATTTTGGAAAGTCATGGGAATATGGTAATTTTTTATATCATTCATTCTTAATAAAATTTTAGGCAAAAAAATTGATTTATACTTTTGGAACATATAAATTTAGAAAATACATGTATACTTTTTGCAGGTAAGTGTTTAAATATAAAATACATAGAATCAGGTGATGTTAATGCTTGCTATCAATACAAGCAAAAATATATACTAAAGTAAGTAATATGTTTTAACTTATGTGTAAATAATTCTTAATAATAACTGATTCATCATTTTGATAATATTTGTGCTATTTGTTATACAGGAATAGACCTTGAAAATCTGCCTTGCCTATTTAGAAACAGGTATTTCATCCATATGTTATATTTCATGGGCGATGAGGAAATTGGTAGTGAAAGTAATGATATAATGTGATTGCCTTTTTTATGGTATAGATGTACTAATAAGGATTTATTTATTTTTTGTCCAGTAATGGACCAGTTTTTGATATACTATTTGTTTTATAAATACTTTAAATAGTTATAGTTTTTCAGGTTCCTTTATATGTGTTCTGTGTATCAACCAGAGAGAGATGAATGAAGTAAATATTCTTACATCACTGAGAGTCTTGAATGACTTTTTGATCTTAAAGAGTGCTAGATGGGATTTTCAGCTGTGGTGACATATACATTATAATTGCATCACAGTTGAGAAAGACTTTCTAAAGCATTAAAGATTGTGTAGTGTAATTAATTAGTAAGTAATATTTATATGATGGGAAATGCAATATAAGTTAATATTTTATTTAGTTTTAAAAGCAATCAATTGTCTACTTTTTTTAAGACTGTCAACAATATTAGTTACACAACACTTTTTAATACAGTAGGTATAATTCAAAACCATTTGAAAAATACAATGGTTTGTGCAGTAAAGTAGCTTAAAAGGTGGTGCATTCAGTCTTATGTCAAAGCGGTATAAGTAATAAATTTTTCTTAAATAAAAAAACCTTGTATAGTTGATTTTTCATAATTTTTACAAGTTCCATAAGTAAACAATCATTAGTTGCATAGTTATTTATATTAAAATTTTAACATTTACATGCAACATAAATACATTTAAGAAAAAAACGTTTAACAGTACATGTTTTGTAAAGAAAATTGGGAAACTGTATTTCTTTTTTTAAAAAAAGGTATAAAGTATTCATTCAGTTTTGAAATCCTAGAAATATTATGTAAGTCAATTATTTCTTTGCTATTTTCCATTATAAATGATTCTGTTGTAGCTAAGTTCATCAAAATCGTTTCCTTCAACCACATAAATTATACTAGAATCCTAAGAGGGTTTTCAGACAAAAATATAACTTTGTTCTTGGTTTTGCTAGTTATTTTTATAATGCTTGATACTCAGCTTAACAAATATTAATTTTTTTAAATACTATTAATACTTCAATATTTTCGCGATTTATACTTTTGTATTACTATTTAAAAAATAATTTTCCGGATGTGCTAACTTTTGAAGACTTTCAGAAATATATAAAACCTGCAGCTAATTGATGAATTGAGCCTTCACATAACAAATAGCGATCTTACATCGATAGATTAAATCAGTCGCATTTAAATAGAAAGATAGCTTTTTATTGGACCTCGTAAAAAAGTTTGTTAATGTCTCTGTCTCATTTGCTACTATTACTCTTATTCAAACTTGCATAAAGACTTCTATTTTTCTTTGGTGATCTTTTTGACAATCACATCGTTCTGATTTTTAAAAAAATGCATTAAAATAATTTTATATTATTATATTAATATTTTATTTTACTAAAAGGATGAAATTCCGTAGAACTATTAATCTTGGGAGGGTTTTATTTGAAATTAAAGAAGATATTGCTGCAAAATAAAAGATTCGCAATAATATACTTTAGTATTCTAATGATATATTTCAATTATTGTGAGATGAATGAAAGAAATGCATTTATTAATTTCAGTAATGAAACATATGTAAAACGAAATACAAAACAGGCTCGGATGTGTGTAACAAGACAAAATTTGCTTGATAGTAAATTGAGAGAAACTCAGGAACGATCACAACAATCTCATATTAGAAAGAGCTGTACATTTTTTAATAAGTTCTGACGGGATTTTAATAAAAATTTTGGAAAGGCAGGGCATGTTTTTCAAAGTTTTGTCTGATGATTATAAAAAATAATTCAAACAACACCTTATTTATTAAAATTTATCCGATAAATATCTCCGAAATTTCGGGTTTTTTTTTTAATATTTCACTATTGGATTCAGTTTATTAATCAGCAATAAAATAAAGAAATGTTGAAAAAATTTGCTTAGTATAAAAAATGCATAAAATAACAATTGAATACCATGAAATTAGTAAAATTAGAAACCTGTGTTGCTCCATGACCCAATCGATCAATTTAAAACATTGTCAGCATATATACCTGATAAGATTTAGGCTAAGAAACAGATTAAAAACTTCCTTACTGAGATCACTATGCACCCTAAGCTTAACATTTATAAAAACAAAATATAGACCTTTATAAATCGTTTCTAGGTTTAAAAAGAAGGGGAAAAAACATTGTTTTAGCGAAATGATTTGATGTTCATTGCAACAATATGCGTATAATATTAATTGGATAATTCCAAATGAGTTAAAATGGCTAAGAATTCTATTAGGGATGTTTAAATCACCTGAACCTTAAAGTAAGCCGCTTTTCAAGATTGTGAAATAAGCAATTATGTGCTGCCCAACCCTGATTTAGGGGTGCGAGATTCCAAAGATGAAAGGCGGAGACAGAAAGTCTGATTGCCTTCTTCTCGGAAAAGGGAATGATTTACTTTTGACATTTATTGGAGGCATCTGGTCAGAGTGGTTCAACAGTACCGGGGCTTAGAGGTGTGGTCTGAAAGACTACCGCGTGACATAGATCTATAGTTATACTGAGAACAGCAATATTTTCTTCCTCAATTGATTTATCTGTAAAACAGTTGAAATGATTAAAGATAAAAAAATTTCCTACACATCATAAGGGGTGAATCAGATACATAAACGAAGCAAAGTTTTTATAAGAATGTAAATACGCATTAAAAATAGATCTATCATAAAATAATTTGAATCAAATATAAGCTGAAATTAACTATGCAATTATAAAGAAAAACGTCGGAATTTAGTGAAGAAATTTCTATGTAAAGTTCAAAAAGTATTTTTCATGTTTTTTCCTGCGTTCACATAAAATTGAATAAGCGAAATATTTTATAAAGCTTTGCAATAAAATTCCATGTGTAAGAATATTAACAATTGTTAAATACAGTTAGATCATTTTTACAAGTGGTAAAAATACAGCAAAATTGCATTTCATATAATACATCAATATCTTTTTATAATCCTAAGAAAACTTTTCTTATTAATATATAAAAAATTATTTAACGTATGTTCAAATTTTGAAACGCTAGCAGTAGTAAATCATTTGAAAAAAGATAGTAACTAAAATTACGACAGTCTTAAAAATAGACAATTGATTGCTTAAAACTAAATAAATATTAACTTGTATTGCATTTCCCATCATATAATTATTACTTACTACTAATTACATTACACAATCTTTAATGCTTTAGAAAGTCTTCACAACTGTGATGCAATTATAATGTATAGGTTCACCACAGCTGAAAATCCCATCTAGCACTTTTAAGATCAAAAGCCATTCAAGACTTTCAGAGATGTAAGAATATTTACTTCATTCATCTGTTGATACACAGAACACATATAAAAGCAACCTGAAAACTATAACTATTTAAAGTATTTATAAACAAATAGTAAATCAAAATAACATGAGCAACAGAGAAAGCATTCCTTATTAGTCAAGTACAATTAAACTTCTTATTAACCGAATACATATTCTAATACTGAAGATTTTTCACTACCCATTTCAAGATTAGTTTAATGAACTCTATACAAGTTTTAGTAAACCATGGAAATGCTTGATTATGTCTTGAAAATATATTATACTGATCCCACACTTATAAAGAGTGGGACTTACCAAGAGAGAGGCGGGGAGAGAGAGAGAGATTCCATTAATTCTGAATATAGAATCTTTGATATTTCTACAACTAGTTTTTCTTTATATGTCTAGGAAGCTTCACATGTTAGCAAATGTGTTAAATATCTAAATGTACAATTTTACTCATGATATGGAAAAGGTTATGGAAAGCAATCTAAACATATTGTGTAGATTCATATGTGATTCGTATAAAATTTTTGCAATAGATAATATATTCCAATAATGATTTTTCTTACTTTAATTAAATAAATGTATTTTTATTAAGCAATAGTGTTATTACCTTGGTTGATCCTACAGGCACCCTTTCTTTACAAGAACACCTCCAGAAAATTTGTATTTTCTATTATTCTCACAATCATTTAAAATTTTGAATAAATAATTTACCTCATATATTTACGCCAATTTTTCATAAATAATCAATAGAACTTTCGATTTAACGACAAGAAAAAGTTTTACACTCACGAGATCCGCCATGGGCAATCACCAGCTGAAACTCGTCCAAAAATAATGAATCTTTACAATGGTAAATACCTGGAAATTTTAAAACGTATTATTAAAACATTATAAATAATCAAAGCATAAAATTTTACATTCACGTGATCGGAGAATCGAGCTTCACACTGGAAGAGATGCTAGAAAGTCGATGAACGAAAATAAAGAATAAGACCAAACAAGCACACAAAAATAAATATAAAAAGAGTAAAATAATAATAATTCAAATTATGAATCAAAGTTTTAGTTGTTTTTATAAGTTAGAAATTCCATAAATCAGCAAATATAAATGATGCAAAACTTAACAGAAAATTTAATACAATATAAAATCTGCAAAATCAATAATTAAACATTATGATTCAAAGTTATAAAATACCTAATCAATAAATCTGCCGCTAGAATTTTATACACGAACCTTTGCACGGTGAGTTACAGCAAGAATGTGATTTTAGTAGAATCAATTAAGCCAACGATGAATTTGGCGATTTCAAAAAGAGGCCAAAATATCAATCTATTCGAGTTACATCTGGCCTTGTTTGTCTTTATCTGTCGCTATCGAAGTATGTGAGAAGTCTGATAGATAAAGAACAAACAAGGCCGACGTGTAATGCAAGATTTCGTTGGCAGCACCTATTCCTATTTTTACAGAGTTAAACTAAATTTGTTTTGGGGGTTGCTATATTAGCCTGTTATGAATTATTGGCTTCAAAATAATTACAATAAAAGTGCAATGTATTGTATTTTAAAATATGTGTTGAGTGTGTGTTTCAGTATGTGTGAATCTAATAACCCATTATAAATATTGTGTTTATTGTTTATAACTTTAATACTGAACAATTTCAATGTTTCTTCAATTTTGTTTGAATTTAAGATATAAATATATGTTTTCATTGTTTATTGTTGCATAAGTTCACATTAGAAATATGGTATGTTTATAAAATAAAATTAAGATTAAATTTTAAAATATTAAATGAAACTGAAAACAAATGTAGAACTGTAACTATATTGTAGACTTAAAATAGAAGAGTAAAATATTTTAGTTTATTGATATATTTTGATTATTTGCACTTTAGTGAATTTCATCAATTCTTATAACATTTGAATCAGGTTTAGCAATTTTTCTAAACAGACTTGAGGATTATTGTTACAAAATCCTTTTAACTTTTGCAGCTGAAATTAACCATATTTCATTTAGAGCAATTTTATATTATATAGTATAATAAATGAAAAATAAGACAAAATTATACACCACAAAGCTAAATGATAGAAAACAGATTCTAAGAAACATAACTAGAAAATATTGATATAATATAATAATTATATATGTATTAAATGATAAAGAAGAAAATTGTGTTTATATTTATCTATACTCATATTGACTGTTATAAAATGGTAGGAATTACGCATTGCCTTTAAATACTGTTTAGAATTAAAATTATTTTCAGCTTATGCTAAACAAAATTGACTTCAATTCCATATAATTTTTCAGTTAAAACAGTCCAAAATTATGTTTACATTGTGATTTAGCCAATATAAAGGGATAATTTATTTTTAGTCTCTGTTCTTACTTTGCTCAAAATTCATTATAAACATTTTTGTTCACAATAAGATTCATATTTAGCCTGCTTTAAAACGTGATTAAACTTAAAATTTGTAGTATAAACTGAAAACATTTTAAAATTATTAAAAGTATAGTATTATAATCATTTCCAATCATCATAGTATTACGTATTTCCTTTTTAAAAATTTAAAGTAAATTTATGAAACAGTATTATTATTTTTAGCTTATATTGAGTAGAGATAATTTTAAATAAGTTTTCAGTAATTTCAAAATTAATTATTAATGGCAGGAAAATAATGCTAAATTTTCAAATAATCTTAATGTATATTTGCTTGAAACACATATTCCAGTAAAAGTTGAGGTTTTGTTATAGGTTTCGAAAAATTTTTCATGCAGAATTATTTTAAAAATAAGATTTCTAATAATAGGAATATATTATTACGACAGTGGCTGTTTTCTTTATTGAATTATAATTTCTGAATAAAAATTTGAAATTGATATTGAGATATACAAATGAAATATCTGTTTTAAAAATGAGATTGAGTTTTCCTGAAAATTTTAATTTCAATGAAGAAAATGTATAAGTTTTCTTCCTCCTTTTTATTTAATTTGGGGTTGTTAAAAGAAAGATTTAATACATATTTTCTTTCTCATGTTTAATTCCTTTAATAATTTCCTTGAACTTGATTGTACATTATACCACCGTTACTCTTCCGAATGTTCAGTGCTTGCTTCAATTTTTCACTACTTGGTTTGAACTTAAATTTATAGCATATATTTTTAATTATCAATGCTACACTGACCAGAATGCCTTCACTTAGTCCAATAAGATGTGCCAATTTCAGGTGTAGATGAAAATATAACTGCATATTTTAATAAGAACTCAGTTATAATTTTCAAATGTTTGCGCGTCAGAGTTCCCCTTTTTCTTCCTGGCACTAAGGCTGCACCACAGTATTTAGCACACCATAACAATTCAGCAGCTCTTGCACAAAACTGCCCTGACTTAAATAAGATCATAATAGAAAAGATGCTCTGAAAATATCTGCATTTGAGAAATATAGAAGGTAATTTCCAAAATAATTTAGAAGGTAGATTTATTATTTTTAAAAATGAACATTGAATTTAATTTGTTTTTAGGGTATTAAAAATAAACAAAATTGTTTATTTTGGTATAAATATTTTTGACCAAATATACTACCTCTACCAAGCACTATAATAAAATAATTTATTTGTAAGAAAATGTATATATTACATTTTGAACTTCAAATCTTTGCCATCTTAATATATTGAAGCAGCTTGCCCATTTTGAAAAGGCATTTTGATAGGAAGGAATAATATTTGCTCACTATTCCTCTTAACTATTTTTATAATATATATATTTTAGAAGTGGAGGAAGTATTTGTAAAATTGTTTCCATATGTATAAAATTTCTGTCAATATATGTATAAAATCTCAATAACTTGACATGCTATCTTTGTATACTTTTATGAGGATGATCAGATAACATTTCATTCTAAATTCCACACATTCACAACAGGAAGTTGTGATTTTTAGAATTTCAGTGTTGACTGAAATGTTATACTTTCTTGTATTCAGTTTTTCTATTTTATTTAAGCATATGAATTCAGTTTTTAAATTTTTCAAACATCACTATCTTCCAACTCTAATCCAGGATTATATTTCTGAAATTTAAAAGCATTTTAATAAATTGTGTACAATTCATGACACTAAAATTTAAACTTATTGCTAGTTATTTGTTCAGATTTTAGATAATTTCCACAGCCATATACTATTTCAAATTTAATGTATTGAACATTCTATGCCTGGACAAATTATGTTCACAAAAGGGAAAATCACTACCTTAGTTTACTAGAAGAAAGTGGCAAAATCTTGTTGTGTGTAACCTACAGTAACATTGTAACCATGACATGAAAACTGAAATGAATGATATTGAATTACCCACACTCAGTTCTTCAGTTAAAACAAAAGAAACAATGGTTGAATGTAAATTAATTTGCTGTTCTTGTTTTCTTCAATTATTCCCCATTATTTCAAAGTGAATGTTTTTCATACTTTGATTTTCTATCATGCCTCTATTCAAATTAATTTTTGATATTTTATTTGGAGAATTGTTATGAAAAGAGAGGAAAGTGTGGTGCTCTACAGTATGATTAATAAAAGGACTTCCTAGGGGAGGAAGAAAAGGAAGAAATGTTATTTGTCTCCACTCCCTAAATACTTTCCTTTACAGGAAGTTTTCTATAGGAGCGCTCAGCCAGTCAGGCTTTTATCTCCTATCTTAGATGTTGAATGCAATACTTTCCTTTGTAATTGACCCATCTCATGATTCAAATGGGGCTATTTACAACAATTTTGAAGAGGAACAGGACAATCTGCTTATTATGAAAACCTGGGAACATTTTTCTTACTTTTTCCGATTTATTATTTTGGCTAGATATTTTAACGCTTTATCTTGATTAGAACGCAAAATAGTTTAATGTAACTGGAATAATAATTTTTGTGAGTTTTTGTAGTAGGCAATAACATAAAAATAGACATTTAATAAATACTGGAAAATAATTACATATGTATCTCATTATGCTGCACATCAACATTATCATTATTACACTTTTATTAAGTTTTTCAACCGAATTTGTTTGTGAGAAATTTAATGAAAATATAATTGTAAGAGAAAATATAGAAGTCATACTTCATTTTGAAGTCTATTTTATAACTATTCGACGGTGTGAAAACTTTATTTAAGATTATAAAGGAGATAAAAAGGTCAAAGCAAAACATCATAGAAGTAGAAACAAGCATACATATTTTAAATTTCTAAGAAATATGAATATTTTCAATATTTTTGCTGATTCCTTTTAGGTTGCTAACTTAAAAGGAATGTTTGAAAATCATTGATTTAACTTATTGTTTTTATAAATTTAATTTTTCCAAAAATATATAATTTTAAAACACGCAAGGAAGGATAGTACCTTTATACATTGTAAAATCTATTTTGAAACGTATTTTTAAAATTAATACAGAATGCTAGAACGTTTGAAAGCAAACTAATCAATATCCAGTAATTGCGCTCTGAAATAAAAATATATAGATGTAACAGAAACTTCTACTATAATAAAAGTAAACAAATAGATTTTCGTTAATTTCTGATTGAATTTCGTTGGGCGATACAATGAGGGGTATAGAGGGACGAACTTTGCAATTTAAATCACTTTCTGTGAATTGAGGAGGATGACACCTGAGTTGACATTTTACTCTCCAGAATATTCGGATTGGAAATACGCTATTATTTTATTTAATCTAGAGTTATGAAGGGGCGCACTAGTAACCAAAAGGCCCTAGTAACAACAACAACAAAACTTCGAGGGTCCTATTTGATTTGAGCTTTATCAAGTAAAATATATTAGTATTTAAATATACAAAGCTACTTTAAAATCAGCCCTTTATTATGCTCTGCAGAACATAGAAGCGGCACTGCTAGCCTAGTGGTCAAGGTAACAGACCGTGGCTGGCATGTCATGATTCGAGTCCAGTACCACTGAAGACCCGCCGTAGGGGAAGTTGATGATGTCAAATCTGTCGACTGCCCAAACAACCTCCCTTGTGGTGTGGTAGTTAGAGGGATGCCAGTCAAGGCCGTCTCGTCACTTGGACCATGGTTCAAAATTACGAGGTTCGTCGCTAAAATCCCCTTCGCAACTGAACAGGGTGATGTTAAAATTCACTCAATGCAGAACAGAGGAGTAAAGTTACATACTACTTACATGTATGAGTTTTCCAGTAACTTTAGTGAGAGATTAACCAGGTTCGATTTAATGGATAGACAGAAAACGATACAAAATAAGCACATGAAAATGATACAATATTATAATAATTATTTTAAAAACAACCTGCAAAAAGAACAGAGGAGGGGCCAAAATTACATAAGATACTACAGATACGAGTGGTGGCGAAGTACTCAAATGAAAATAGCTTATTATGAATAATACTGTTATTAAAAATTATCAAGAAGAAATAGCTTCCTGTGTAAGTTAAAGATGATTTTTCATGGAACCTGAAGTTTATCAAGTAAACTTGGAAAACGAAAAATTGAAGAATAAATATAAATTTCATAAGCAAATCTGCAACACCACATACACAAAGGAGGAAGGATTTTCTCCACATTTAAATTTGTCTTAATTTTAAGAAATACTTGAATAGAAGATAAATTTAAAATTTAGGTTTTTCTAGAATACATACATTCTTCCGTTTTCAATTTTATAAAAATGTAGGACTGTACTGTACACATCCTCAAAAGTTATCTAATGAGAAGGAATAGCCAATAAGTTTTATTCTTTTGTGTTCATACTTTTGCTATAGAAAAATTGAATAATTCCGACAATAAAAATTTTGATGCTTTAAAGTTTGTACTTGCTGAAAAGTGAAAATAAAACTCATATGCACTTCAAAATTGGCTAGGTAGGTTATAAGAGCCATTTTGTTACAAGTAATCGTAAATCGTACTACAATTAACATCATATGTACCAAGTATCCATGTACCCAGAAATTTGTAAGATCAAGAAGTTGCAAGCAATGTTATGCATGACAAACATTTATATCTTATTTTCGAAACATGTAATTAAAAGATTTTAAAAGTACAAAGTTTTATATTTTATTTAGAAATTAAAGATACAAATTGTATACAAAATTCTTTTAAATTTCTTTAAATCGAATGCTGATGAATGCATAAAATATTTTGTCAGTAACAGTAAAATTCAAACATTTAAGTTAATAAAACTGAACCGCAAAATATAAGTTATACAAAATTTATAAAAGTATTTCTGTTAAATTATATCTAGCAAAGTTTAAGTGAACATTTCGTATATAAATATAAATGCGATTTTTAAGAAGAGACGAAATTTTTCCTTTAGAATACATACAAAACTTAGGACTTCTCAGACAGGAAGGCTCTAGGTCGGACAAACTGACCCATGTCCGAGGCGGCATTTGGACCAAATTTAAAATATCTTTTTGTTATGGAAAATTGGAAAGGAAGAAGTACACTATCTAGGAAAATATTCAGAACGAGATAATTTCTTTATAAAGAATATTAAATTACATTGTTCATAAATTAAACAAGCTAAATATTATTTGATAATTTTAGATTGCGCCCTGATGCCAGCAAGAGATCGAGCAAATGACATTTATGGTAAGGTATACGTATTAAAAATCCAACTCTAACGAAGTTTTTGTTTCTTCCAGTTGAAAGATTAACTGGAAGAGAACTTCCAAATTTGAAGTTGAGAAACTTTAAAAATTAGGCTAAATTAATAGATATGCGGGGCAGGCCTGATGTTGACTGACTGAGAATCATTGATGTAAACGCGCTTGATTGAGCAGATGAGAAAATGTCATTTAAAAAGCCTAGTTGAAGTTTTAAATTTATTTCTTGTTTTAGAATCCTGTTCAAATCTTGCTATTGCATTTATTTACTTTCTTTGCTAATAAGTTGGTATGTAGATATTAGTTTCTCAAATTAAAATAAAAATTTATTACAGTTCACAAATTTAAAGATAGATTAAATGGCTTAGCTACATTGGCTATCGAATGAAATAGCTGAACAAATTGATCAAAAGCTTCAGAATTGGGGTGTCGAAAACAAACAGTGTAATTTCTTATGTTTTAGTTTTTAGTACATATATACATATATGAACTGTTAGCCTCTTTCTTCGCAAGGAATATTCAAGTTTTATAGGTGTGCATTTATGAGCAATTTTATCTTTAATAATAGTTTTTATTTTGGTGAGGGGCGGCATTTTTCATTTTGTCCGGGATGGCAAAAATTGGCTATAGATGGCAGCCCCAGATAATATAAACTTGATTGTAATGGGCTTACAAGGCAAATATTTCAAAAGTTTGGCACCACCAAATGTCTAACGGAAATATTAAGGGCCCCTATAAAGTCTGGCTCTTAAGCCCCAAGCCGGATCTTACAAAGGATTACTTATTTGACATCATTCAGGCCAGGGCCCCTAGTCCAAATTCCCTGCTATGCGGGGTAAAATTTACGCCATTGAGTACCACACTGATATCTTTTAAAAATATTAAATATATTTTTGATGGATTGTATATTAAATAAATGGAATTAACTCATTAAATTTATGTATTGTGAAAAGTAGAGGAAAAATTAGCAGCTCGTATCAAAAAGGATGACGTTCACTGTAACGACCACAATTAAAAATTGAAGTTAATTTATTATTTCAAGTCAAAATGTTAACATTTTCAAAACGTTTATATTCTGGATAATCTGTGACAGCCACTAAATATTTCAACGTGGCTGACACATAATATGGAATGTATATTTATCTTAATAGTGTAAATGAAATGATTTTCATAAACAATTTTCGTATTATATGCTGTATTATTCTAGTCAGAAAATCTTAGTTTATTACCACAGTAAAGTAATTTTCAAAATTTTCCTTGAATTGATTACACTTAACATATTCATTAAAGGTAATATTAGTACTATAAATGAATGGTTTGTAATCACAAACAACTGAAATTTTAATTTGGATAGGCGACGCAGTTCTGAATTTTGAAATGTGCTAGTGACAAATATGGCACTGCATTCTGTTTCTCCCATCTATATTACGTCTAAGGATTGCAAGGATCAATATCGCAAAATGTGAAACTTACTACAATATTCAAAACAAAGGATCGTGAATGAAATCAAGATTCGAAACCATTGCTCATTTGGAAAGCCCATTTTAGCCTGACCCAAATATATCCCTAATGCAAGAATGAATATAAAATTTGCAATAAAACTTTCTAAACCTGATGAATTTTATGGTACAGTAAGCATGAAATGAAATAACTGGAGAGTTTGTGGAATCATATAGGATGAAATCACTTTAATACAATTTAGGTGTTTTCCAGTCGAAAAACCTTTATAATACTGAATTATCTGATGCCTTAAATTCATTTCATTTTCATTTTTAAAAACTTTTATATTAGAAAATTATATTTAACATTGTATCCCAGTAATATCCTGGAAATAATTTTTAAATAATACTGAAACTTCGATACTATATATGGCGTTCGAGAATGGATCTCAAATACAAAGACAGAGACGCTGTTAGTTGAGGACTCGGCGGCAAAAGGTTTGAGGCCCATGACCAAGAGTAAAACTAAAATAGTGAAAAGGTCGTTAAACTTAAAATCCTCGTAATAAAATGCAGGAAGAGATGGGAAACTCAATTGTCATGATAAACCTTAACTTTAAAAATTAAAACTTTATTAGAAGAGACAGTAATTTGTTGTAAACGTTATGGCCTGATTTCTTTTGGCAAATTCATCAATTTTTCCTGTGTCTATTTTGTCCAAAATTATTTTATACGTAGACATGTCAAGGTTGTTCATCTTGTCTCCTATAGCATTCTAAATAATTTTAACAAGGCCTTAAAACTGAAAAAGATCACCCACCTGATGACGTAATGCATGTTAAAGATTTTCAAAAGTATGTCCGTACATTAGGTAACTGATACCCACTAGGGCTGGTTTGAAAGAAGCCTGGTCGTTCCGACAGCGGAAATGTCACCAAAGTCCAGAAATTATAATTTAAAAAGAGGTAAATCTGTCGTACACATAATAAACTATAAACCTGAATAATCTTGATTAATAAAAATGTATCCTATATATATTGTCTTAAACACAAAATAACTTGAAATTGCTGACCACCTTAGCTATTATTTAAACGATAATGTAAGAGAAGAAATGGCCCATTCTATAAATTAATCTCCTTCTGGTGGTCTATCGATGGTGGGGATCATAAGCATATTTAACCATAGTAACCACATCTCAAGACTAAAACATCCTTGTAGCCTCATCCGATTAAAACTTCTACCATCCCTGTCCCCTTTGGTTAGCTGACACTGACATCTGTATGGGCGTATGGAATGTCTGACAGGATCTCAACTTGGATGTTGAGGAAAGCTACTATGGCAAAGATGTGTAAGTTATTAAATTTCATGATTTAATTATATAATAAATACCACAATAATGCTAATAATGTTCATACTAAATAATAAATGTTAAACAACAACAAATAATTGTAATAATCTGCCCTGAAACCCCAAAGTTTCAATAAAAGACAACTGATTAAAATATCTGAGTACAAAATAAAGAATAAGGGCACGATAATAAAATATAAAATTAACTATATTTCAGAAAATATAACAAACTTTTGTAACACCAAAAATATTTCCAAATCTGACCAAATGCTGCCCTTGTAATGTTGCCCAGATAGGTCCATTTGTCTGGTCCTAGATGCCCCTGATACCATTTCTCTTGTGCTAACCTGATAAATTTCCTAGTGGGTTTACTGTACTCCTTGTTTTCTTCAACCGTAAAACGATCCACGATTTCATGAAAATTAAAAGATTCAATCACCATCATAAATGTCCATTATCTCTTTGTATAAGAGCTTTCTTCTGACCTTAGGTAATAACTTCAAAACACAGTTAGGTGTAAGTTCCTTCGAAAACAGTTTACATATTTCAGCCCTTCGATAGTTCTGTTTATTATCCCATCTTATTATGACATAAAATGAACTTAATTGTGAATTTTCCTCTTTCCAACCATAAACGATTTTCCGAATCCATGTCCGCCGAAATTTGATATAATATCTAGATATTTTGGTAGACCAGAGCCTTTATCATCCACCAACATCTTTAAACCATTTTACCTTGTAGCAATTATTCCCAGCAGCAAGATATCCAAACAGGTCATTAGGGTAAATTTATATTTGTCCATCTGTTTCAAAAGGGAAGTTGTGCCTACTATTGAACCTTTTTCCCTCATCTGCATCACGGATTTCGCCTGTACCTCAGCGTGTATAACATAGTCTGAGTAGCTCGTACGATACCCTTTGTTGAATGAATGTACCTAAAACTTTTATCACCGATATTGTACCACGTTTACTTTTCCAGAATTTTATTAATATTTCAATGATGGGTTGATAAACAACTTTCAGTGGTGCAATATCCCACTCAGAAGGCCAGCAGCCTACTGTGCCCACCTCAGCTGTGATCTGGGCACGAGAAGCGGCCTCAAATTCCGGTCAGGTGGTCAGTCTGGCGCGAAACCTTAGTTCCTGAGCACAAGCTTGCACTACGACGACCCATTGAAGGGATGAAAGGCTGAGTCGACCTTGCCAGCCCAATGAAACCCTGAACGGTGTGAAAGCGCGACACGCTACCACTGATTACAGATGGGGGTATGCAGAGAAAAATGAATATCTTCTGGCATATGAATATGTTTAATCACATCGCTACACTTTTGTTGCAAAATTTTCACTAAATTTAAGGAATGACTGGCACAAAAAGTTGCGCTTGAACTGTAGTTTAATATGTGCCTGTAGACTTATATTACCTGACATATTGAATGCATTAATAAATTACTGATCTGTATAATTTTCAATATTTATCCAAATTTATAAAAGTTTTATTCTACTGTTGTGGACGTTCATGGGCCAACTGAGCAGGGCCTTGGCCACATTGGGGCCTCATCTCGTTTTCGACTCAGCCTTAATAAGATCATGTTTCGAATAATTTCACCAAATTGACTGTTTTTGGTGGTATATTCTCCGAAAACTTGAATTTTGATATGTCAACTACATGTGATGACTGTCGTCCTTATATAGGCTTAGCTGATTTGTGCAATTGTAAGTTATACACATTTATTTGTTTGGGGTTTGCATGAGACATTTGACAAACGTATACGCAGTCTACTTTATGCGTCATGCAGTTGGGGCCTACATTTGTGCAGAGGCTCAGGGTCTATTTTATGAAAGTGCCCAGGGCCTCAGCAGTCTTAAGACGTCCCTGCTTACTGTTCTAAAGAGAAGAAATATAAATGTGATGTGTGAAGCCTTCTGCAGATAAATTGTACAAATCTTATGGTATGAATTGTTCTGCTTAGGCCCATTCAAACGCCTGGGTTCTGGCGGCCATATTCGGCTGCTTAATCCACTCTGCACAAAAGGCCTTTTATCAGACTCTAACTAGGTCTGGGCCTATAGTATTTGTATCTCGTGCAGAAAGATTACTAAAGAACTAAAATTGAAAGATTTGCTAGATTTCTAAGCAAACGGATGTTTGATATCAGGGAAGGGGCAAAGCCCGGTGTATGGTATGCATGGCACTTTGTAAGATATGGCTTGGGGGTCCGTAAATCTGATTTTGCACGTAGGCCTTAATATTCTACGTAACGCCATTGTTAACTAGTAAATTTTTCATCAGATTATTTTCCAAAACTCAATAAACGTTTTGTTTTCAAAAATTTTGAAACTTTGCACATTTCATTAAGTTCTTGTTGAATGTTTTGTTTCATTGATTTTATTAAATACATGAATATTTAGATCTATATAAAGTAATTTCTAATAAATTTTAATTTTGGTGGAAATATGTTTTTACTTCATATCCTTAACACGAAAATATTTCAATTCCAAAATAATCAGCTCGTATAAACATTTTCACCGTATTCGGAATATACGTATTTTTAAAAAGATTAAAAACAAAAATATTAACAGCTAAACTAGTTTTATGAAAATTTTATGTTATTTATATGTTTGATTTTCCTGTGCAAATTGTCTGTACTATAATATTTAGTATTTTGATAGCTAACTTCTAGCAAAGTAGACATAGTTTTAGAACTTATAAATAATGTTGTGCGTATTCCATTTGGTACCATCCAAACA